>JAFLJL010015033.1:22500-28522 GCA_018398815.1 Conus ventricosus | reverse complement strand
TGGGGGGGGGGGGTCTTTTTGGGGGGTTTTTTTTTTTTACTGCTTGCAATATTACTGGCTCAGAATTTATGTCGTTTGTCCAACCTTCTGTTCATTCCTGCAACAGAATTTCATTGTTGTAGTTCAGTTATTGTTCCTCCTGGAGTCTGAGGTCAAAGCAGCATGTATAAACCGTGCCAACAGCAAAGTCTACTTTCGATCTTGCAATTGTAAAACATTTTGGTACCTTTTAATACTTGAAGGTAAATCGACTGTAGAATTAATGGCGTCCTCTAAATTTGCTAAGTACTGTTTTTGTGCATCAAAGCCAGTAGAAGGATCAGTTATGCTCGATCTAGTTTGTGCTTGCGAACCTAGCAAACACCAAACGTAAGTACGAACAGAGTCGTTTATTCGTTCTATTCCTGCTTTAGTTAGGCCCTTAGAAGTGTCTAAGATAAATGCTAGTCCATGCTGTTTTATGCTCTTGCTCTATGGACCCTAGGTGAACAGTTGTGCCTGAAGAGAAGATGTGTAAGGGGATTCCAGTCATACTTATACTTTCTGTGCACGCCCCAAAAATAAGGGGTGCCTAAACCATGATTAAGATCCAACTTTTGTCTAAAGTCTGTCTAACATTAATATTGAATTCGTTACAAATCCTTTCAAAAGCCTTCATGTCTATCGGTTGCTGAATGGATTAAACGGTTTGTCATTCGGTAATGGCGCTTGCAGTTCAGTCAAAATACGTCTGAAGGTGTAATAAAAATGAAACCTATACACTGACCTCACCAAAGGATCAGGATGATTTAAGTGATCAGCATACGACACTCCACACCCAGTTGATGCACAAAACACAGCAAAGTTTAACTGGTTCTGATAAAACTGCATCGGATGACTGAACCACACTTTTGCGATGTAGTCTTTTTTATAGGGGGTTAAGATATCTGCTTAATGGAGTACTCACCTTTTTATGAAAAGTGTTAGTCTGGGTCACAGCAATGTCAAGGGTGTCAGTTGTTATATTTTTAAGATCGTAGTGCGGCCCAACAGAATATTTTGCATCAGTATATTTAAATGCACTCATTTTTATTCGTTTAAAAAATGTTTGTAACAATACAACCCAAGACCGCCCTTCGTTTTTAGAACATGCTTTTGATAACGAATGCGAACCAAAACGGCCGCCTCCATGAAATATTCTACAAAGTCTTTGGGTTTAATATAACAAACCCAAGGAGAAAAATAATTTTCTAAAAGTTACAAAACGGGGCCAAATTTACCCAGTTAACAACCTGGGTTTATTGGGGGTTTTGCCATAAAAAAAGCAATGAGTAACCGACATTACTCTCAAATTTAACAATGCAAATCAAAAAAAAGTTAACATTCAACCCTAAAGAAAAAGGGGGTTTTCTATTTTGGGGAAAAGAGCTGCAAAAGTTGGCTTTGCAGCTAACATTTTTTTAGAGTTACCCCAAACAAAACTACTTAGGGGGAGAAAATCCGCTCGATCTTGTTTACTTTCTTTACCTATTTCATTTGGCGAGCGGGCACGATAAAACTTTAGAGGGAACCCCTCAACTGTTTTAAGGCCTTCCTCAGGAAAAGCGAAATTTGCATTATGAAATTATAAATCCCAAATTTTTTCTTTTTTAAAAGATTATTTTGTGGGGGGGTCGGATCTTTTAAATAAAAAAATTTGCAGACAAAGCGGGGGAAAGTTGTAAAATTTTAACCTGCCATTTTTTTGGGAAATAAAAAAATTTGGGTTTTTCAAAAAAACATGTCCGTGGAAAGAAGAACCGGAGTTACATTGCGCCTGTAAGGTGTATAACCTTAAATTTTAAAAGCCCTTGAAAGCTTTGGGGACTTGAACAGAACGGGAGATAGGCGTTTTGTAGGGTTTTGAGCACTAAAGAGGGATTATAAACCAAAGAGGTTGGCGACAAAAAAATTTCCTAAACTGAACAACTGCGCAATCTAAGGCAAAAATGTTGGCCAGTATGAATAAAAAAAGTTCGAAAACGACCTCAAAGGGCACTTAAACCATTTTTAGAAGGGACATAAAATTTGAATTCATAACCATTTACATTTTTTAGCCCAAAAAAGTTTCAGAAAAGCATTAACTCGGCCCCTTTACATTAAGTCTTATCCCAGACACATAGCGGAAAGAATGAAATAACCCCCGGGATGGGAAAAAACAGTAATCCCCCCAAAAAAAAAACAGTTGTAAAAAAATTCTACAAAATTTCGTTTTTTCCCAACAAAAATTAGGGGCACGTTACAATAAATTTTTAAATTTTTGTCTTTAAAGAGTGGGGAGGATGGGTTGTGGGCGTTTTGTGACGTCCTTATAAAAGGAATTAATATTAGTGGCCAAAAATTAGACGTTAAACGTCTTAATTACCATCGTCGTTCTTCACAATGGGGAGGATATTTTGTCAAAAAAAAGCAACAAAATCAATGTTGACTTAAAAAGAAACAATCTTACAAATGAATTGGGTTTAAATTTTCACATTTAGGCCCCATAGGGTTTTTTTATTGAACAAATTTTGGGCGGAGAGATGATAAAAAAATAACTGGATTTGATTAAATTCGTTATAAAACTATGGAGCATTAACTTTATGATAAAACCCCCCATTGTTCAATATTTGTGGGGAACTGTTGTGGAAAAAAAAAATATTTTCTGACTTTTTACAAACATTTTTTTGCTAAATTTTGTCCTATTGTGATTTTCTTCCAAACTTAAAAGGAACAAACAAAATATGATAGAAGGTTTATAGGGGCGACAATGACGTATATTTTTGTTAATCCAGCACTAAAGAGTGAGTGTTTAGAAAAACTTTTTAAATTTTTAAGGAACGCAGACACTCTTTATTTTGTTTACTGTTCGGCGAAAAAGATATAGTTAAAAAGAGAAACACTTTGTCGAAGCTGGCTTTCAGCGGACGACATGATGGGATAAGTGTGTGGATTTTATGCCAGAAATATAACTCGGTTTTAAAAGACTTTAGAGAACAGTTAAAGACTGTAGTGTTATTTCACATGAAAGACAGAGACTCATTTGAAGAATGTTTGCGCGAAAATGATGTTATTGAAAATGATCAGGAAAAACACGGGATTAAGCAAAAACTAAAATCTGAAAGGTTTAGTAAATTAGTATTAAAAACGGATAACCCTTACACAGTATGTTTGTTTGTAGATAATCGTTATTTTTTGGTTATTGAAGTCTTACTTGTCAGAGAACGTAGAAATACCAATCCTGGGTCACTTCGTCCGAAACTGGGTTGAGGACGAAGTGAGCCAGGATTGGTATTTCTACGTTCTCTTGTGCACTTTCTCCGCACCCCAGAAAATGGATAATTGAATCATTCCTTCCAGCACTCGTATTTTAATGGCCAATATTACATAGAGGGCGTAGAGGCTTATGAACATGAACACGATGAGCGGAGCGACAGCGCCTTGTCCACAGGATGAGTCACACAGACCTCATTTCCACCTGCACACCCCCCCCTCCCCCTCATTCCTTCTCCGCCTGTCTCTCCTTCACCCACCTCTCTCATCCGACTCATCTCTCCCATCTCCTTCACCAAACACATCCCTCGTTGTCGATGACATGCAGCTCTCTCTCTCTCTCTCTCTCTCTCTCTCTCTCTCTCTCTGTTGTTGTTCTTCAATTTAACGTCTTACCACTTAACATGATTGCAGACAGATTGTGTGTGTGTGTGTGTGTGTGTGTGTGTGTGTGTGTGTGTGTGTGTGTGTGTGTGTGTGTGTGTGTTGGTGTACGTGTAAGTGTGTGTATGTGTGTGTGTGTGTGTATGTGTGTGTGAGTGTGTGAGTGTGTGTGCGTGCGCGCTTGTGTGTGTGTGTGTGTGTGTGTGTGTGTGTGTGTGTGTGTGTGTGTGTGTGTGTGTGTGTGTGTTGTGTGGGGTGTGTGCGTGCGTGCGTTTTTTGTTTTTGTTTTTGTTGTTGTTGTTTTTAATAAATGAGGGGTTGTTGAAAGTTAAAGATAAATTTCTACTGGACTGCATAATAAATGTGGGTATAACGAACAAAGAAAAACATAATTATTAACATCTTGTGATTCATCTATGTGACACTTTGTCCACGTGCACTGAGCTGTTGTGTACGGGGTCCTGTGATTCATCTATGTGACACTTTGTCCACGGGCACTGAGCTGTTGTGTACTGGGTCCTGTGATGAAAGTGTTGCGATTGATGGTTTTGGCACACCCTACAGAATGGACAGAGACTGTGAGAAAGTGGGGAAAAGAATGGGTGGTGGCGTGTGCCTGTATGTCAATGAAAACTGGTGTGACAGTGCGAGTGTGTCTGTGAAAAAAAGACTGAGCACAGAAGAATTTGAACTCATAACAGTTTCTCTGCGACCTCGCTACCTGCCACGTGAGTTCGGTCGCATTTTCCTGACAGTGGTGTACGCCCCCGTGTTTGATCAGGCGTCTGCTGCACGTGCAGGGAAAGGGATCGCCGCAGTCATCCGTGATCTCCAACTCATCGCTGCTGATGCTCCTTGTTTTGTTGTTGGCGACTTTAACCAGTGCGATTTGCGAAAAACACTCCTTCTTTTAAACAGTATGTTACTTGCAGTACACGTTTGGACAAGACAATCGATCTATGCTATGGCAACATTCCCAAGGCATATAAATCCATTTCTCTACCACCTATAGGTGCGTCCGATCATAACACTGTGCAGCTTATCCCAGCTTATAGACCAAAAATAAAGACTGAACCAGTTGTGAGAAAGTGTGTGAAAGTGTGGACGACTGCGAGTACAGATGAGCTGAGAGGATGTTTTGACTGCACTGATTGGGATGTGTTTATTGATTCCTGTGAAAATGTTGATGAAGCAGCAGATGTTGTCACCTCTTATATTTGTTTTTGTGAAGATATGGTAATTCCCACTAAGATGATTAAAGTTTTCCCCAACAACAAACCATGGATCTCAAAGTCTCTCAAAAACTCTCTAAATGAGAAAAAGGTTGCTTTTCAATCTAAAGACAAAAAAGGGAGGAAATTGGTTCAAGCAAAGCTTAGAGGAGAATTACGGAAGGACAAACAGAGTTTAAAAATAAAGTAGAACAGAAATTTCAGACAGGAAAAATAGCAGACGCATGGAATGGTTTAAGAACTCTTACAGGTCAGGCAAAAAATAAAACAATTGCTACCCAGATGACAAAGGTTGAGCAAAAGACCTTTCCAATGATTTTAAACAATTTTTACTGCCGCTTTGAAAGGGATGATCTGGAGAGGAATTGAACAGGGTTATGTCACAGTTACAGGAAAGGACGAAAGAACTGAACTATGAACAAGACTTGTGATCGATGCAAAAACTGTTGAGACTCTATTTCTTAAGCTAAATATTAGGAAGGCAGTGGGTCCAGACAATATTTGTGGAAGACTGTTAAAGACATGTGCCTCCCAGCTCTGTGATGTTTTTAGTAAAATTTTAATTGGTCTGTGAAAGAATACACTGTTCCTCGCATCTGGAAAAATTCGACTATCTCCCCCATCCCAAAGAAAAAGAATCCTACCACATTAAATGATTACGTCCTGTTGCATTGACTTCAATAGTAATGAAATGCTTTGAAAAAATTTGTTCTTCATCATCTCCTTACCTTTACAAATCAACAACTTGACCCCCTCCAGTTTGCCTATAAACCCCATAGAAGCACCGATGATGCCATTCTTACACTCCTTCACAATGCTTTCTTTCATTTGAATAACTCCAAATCTTTTGTTCGTGTTCTCTTCATTGACTTCTCCTCCGCTTTTAACACAATACAACCTCATCTCTTGGCCTTGAAACTGTTAACTTTACAGGTAGACCCGAAACTCATTCTCTGGATCATGAGCTTCTTACTTAATAGAACACAGTCAGTTCGTTTCCAATCTGCAATCTCATCTGAACAAACTACTTGTACTGGTGCTCCTCAGGGTACAGTGCTGTCCCCTGTACTTTTACTTTATACACCAACGATTGCAGAGGTACAGAGAAAACCCGGTCATCAAGTACTCTGACGATT
>JAFLJL010015033.1:15000-17500 GCA_018398815.1 Conus ventricosus | reverse complement strand
GCATTGAAGAGCAGTGGGAGGCCTTCAGAGATGTAGTCCACTCTACTGCCCTGAAACACCTCGGACCAGCAACCCGTAGAAACCAAGACTGGTTTGATGAGAATAACGCAGAAGTGCAGACACTGCTGTCGGAGAAACACCAGCTGTTCAGAGCACACCAGAAAGACCCCACATCACACGCTAAGAATGATGCCTTCACCAGCGCAAAACAAAAAGTGCAGAAGAGGCTTCGCGTAATGCAGGATGCCTGGTTCAGCAAAAAGGCCGATGAAATCCAGGGCTGCGCAGACAGTCATGACACCAAGCGTTTCTATGATGCTCTGAAGACTGTGTAAAGAAAAGAAGCAGATTCTGGAGAGATGGGCTGAACACTTTAACCAGGTGCTCAACCGCCCTGCCTCAATCAACGACGAAGCCATTGCACGCCTACCTCAAGTGGAGATCAGGCAAGACCTTGACAACTCCTCCTCCCCCCCCCCCCCCCCCCCCTTCCACAGAAGAAGACGAAGTCAGAAAGGCAATCAAACAACTTTCCTGTTGCAAAGCGCCAGGATCTGATGCAATTCCTGCCGAAATTTACAAACAAGGAGGCCCAGCCTTGATACAGAAGCTGACACAGCTCTTCCAGTCCATGTGGAATGAAGAGAGGGTCCCACAACAGTTGAAAGATGCCAACATTCTCCACATCTACAAGAGAAAAGGCAACCGCCAGTCTTGCGACAATCACCGAGGCATCTCTCTCTTGTCCATAGCTGGGAAGATCTTGGCTCATGTCCTGCTCAACCGCCTTCTACTACACCTTGAGCAGGGTCTCCTCCCAGAAAGCCAGTGTGGCTTTCGTGCAGAGCGTGGAACTGCAGACATGATATTTGCTGCACGACAACTCCAGGAAAAATGCCAAGAGCAGCAGAGCGGTCTGTTTGTGACCTTTGTCGATCTGACTAAGGCCTTCGATACGGTCAGCAGAGATGGATCGTGGAAGATCATGGAGAAATTTAGCTGTCCCGGCAGGTCCATAACGATCGTCCGACAGTTCCACGACGGCATGATGGTGAAAGTACTGGATGAAGGAGACGAGTCTGAAGCCTTTCCAGTGACCAACGGCGTAAAGCAAGGCTGCGTTCTCGCCCCTACACTATTTAGCATCGCCATGTTGACTGATGCCTTCCGTGACTGCCAGGGTGGTATACACGTCAGATACAGAACTGACGGTGGGCTGTTTAACCTCAGGCGACTGCAGGCTGTTACAAAGGTGAAAGAGACCGTCATCAGGGACTTCTTGTTTGCTGATGACTGCGCCCTCGGTGCCAGCACAGAGCAGATAATGCAGCACGAAATGGACTGCCTCTCACGAGCCTGCGACAACTTTGGTCTCATCATCAGCACCAAAAAGACCGAAGTGATGTATCAGCCTGCGCCATGTAAACCCTACCAGGAACCACACATCACGGTAAAGGGGCAGAACTTACAGGCAGTTGACAACTTCACCTATCCGGGCAGCACACTCTCACGAGCTGTGAACATTGACGCAGAGGTCAGGAACAGGATTACCAAAGTCAGCTCCATGTTTGGGAGACTCCGTGAAAATGTCTGGGAGCAGAGAGAACTAAGCCTTACCACCAAGCTGAAGATCTACCATGCAGTGGTACTAACCACTCTCCTCTATGCCAGTGAGACCTGGACTGTCTACAGCAGACACGCCAAACAGCTCAACCATTTTCACCTCAACTGTCTCCGCAGACTCCTACACATCAAGTGGCAGGACAAAGTCCCAGACACTGAGGTCTTGGAAAGATCCAGCATCCCCAGCATCTACACTCTCCTTCAGAAATCTCGAGCCAGATGGGCTGGCCACATGGTCAGAATGCCAGATAGTCGACTGCCGAAACAACTGCAGTACGGAGAACTGAGTCAGGGCAAGCGCAAAGTTGGGGGCAGCAGAAACGTTTCAAGGATTATCTCAAAGTGTCCCTCAAAGGCCTGGACATCAACCTCAACACCTGGGAGTCGCTTGCCCTGGACCGCCCAGCCTGGCGAAGCAGCATCACAAATGGTGCATGTACATCAGAGAAGAGACGCACAGCAGAAGCTGAGAGAAAGCGAGCTGATCGCAAGGCCAGAGCCACCTCAACCTCCACTTTAGCACCCACCCACATGTGTTTCACATGTGGGCGTTCCTTCCGGGCCCAGATCGGCCTCACCAGCCACCTGCGGACCCACACTCAACAATCTTCCATCTGAGATTGAAGTCATGGTCATCTTCAAAATCGAAGGACGAACAACAACACCTTCCGTACAACCAGCTTTGGCCATCGTACCTTCCGTACAACCAACTTTGGCCATTGTACCTTCCGTACAACCAGCATTGGCCATCGTACCTTCCGTACAACCAGCTTTGGCCATCGTACCTTCCGTACAACCAGCTTTGGCCATCGTACCTTCCGTACAACCAGCATTGGCCATCGTACCTTCCGTACAACCAGCATTGGCCATCGTACCT
>JAFLJL010015033.1:0-10000 GCA_018398815.1 Conus ventricosus | reverse complement strand
TGCTGTCACCCACTGTGACCCAGGGACTGAGCAGCTTGGGCGTGATGCTGTCACCAACTGTGCTCCAGGGACTGAAGCAGCTTGGGCGTGATGCTGTCACCCACTGTGACCCAGGGATTGAGCAGCTTGGGCGTGATGCTGTCACCAACTGTGCTCCAGGGACTGAAGCAGCTTGGGCGTGATGCTGTCACCCACTGTGACCCAGTTACTGAGCAGCTTGGGCGTGATGCTGTCATCCACTGTGACCCAGGGACTGAGCAGCTTGGGCGTGATGCTGTCACCCACTGTGACCCAGGGACTGAGCAGCTTGGGCGTGATGCTGTCACCCACTGTGACCCAGGGACTGAGCAGCTTGGGCGTGATGCTGTCACCCACTGTGACCCAGGGACTGAGCAGCTTGGGCGTGATGCTGTCACCAACTGTGCTCCAGGGACTGAAGCAGCTTGGGCGTGATGCTGTCACCCACTGTGACCCAGGGATTGAGCAGCTTGGGCGTGATGCTGTCACCAACTGTGCTCCAGGGACTGAAGCAGCTTGGGCGTGATGCTGTCACCCACTGTGCTCCAGGGACTGAGCAGCTTGGGCGTGATGCTGTCACCAACTGTGCTCCAGGGACTGAAGCAGCTTGGGCGTGATGCTGTCACCCACTGTGACCCAGGGACTGAGCAGCTTGGGCGTGATGCTGTCACCAACTGTGACCCAGGGACTGAGCAGCTTGGGCGTAATGCTGTCACCAACTGTGACCCAGGGACTGAGCAGCTTGGGCGTGATGCTGTCACCAACTGTGACCCAGGGACTGAGCAGCTTGGGCGTGATGCTGTCACCAACTGTGACCCAGGGACTGAGCAGCTTGGGCGTGATGCTGTCACCAACTGTGACCCAAGTCAGACGTCCTTGCAGGTCAGCCCAAACAAATGGCCGTCTCGTCAGTCACGGACAGTCGGGTGCTGTGTTCAAGCTGATTCCAGTTTAACGTCCACCCCCACCACAGGCGTATGACAGACAGTAATAACTGTCCCCAGGGAGGAATAGATACTGCTCTGTCAATGACTGGCGGAATGTTTGGCTGCTCAGTAGGGAATCATTGAGGGAGGAATGGATCCTGCTCTGTCAATGACTGGCGGAATGTTTGGCTGCTCAGTAGGGAATCATTGAGGGAGGAACGGATCCTGCTCTGTCAATGACTGGCGGAATGTTTGGCTGCTCAGTAGGGAATCATTGAGGGTGGAACTGATCCTGCTCTGTCAATGACTGGCGGAATGTTTGGCTGCTCAGTAGGGAATCATGGAGGGAGGAATGGATCCTGCTCTGTCAATAACTGGCGGAATGTTTGGCTGCTCAGTAGGGAATCATTGAGGGAGGAACTGATCCTGCTCTGTCAATGACTGGCGGAATGTTTGGCTGCTCAGTAGGGAATCATTGAGGGAGGAATTGATCCTGCTCTGTCAATGACTGGCGAAATGTTTGTATGCTCAGTAGGGAATCATTGAGTCTTTTTCGCTGACGATGGCAAGGATTTTTTTCAAAAATACACAGACATACACACTACGTGTATGTGTATATATATATTATGTGTGTGGGGGGGGGGCGGGGTAAATGGGTGGGTGGGTGTGGAGAGAGAGAGAGCTAACCACTCATACAAAGATAGATATCAATATCCTCCATCCATAAAGATACATGCTTGCATAGATTATATAGTTACCATATGTAGATACATACAGACATAGATATAGATATCCAAATATATAAGAAGAGCAAATAAAACTCAAATCAGGTAACATTGGTTCAGATTTTTATTTGCTCTTCTTATCAAGTCTTCGGACTTCCAACTCGGTTCCTGGCCACGAGTGCTGGTGCAGCAGTGTGCGAGTGATTTTTCTTGTGTTATCCAAATATATATATATATATATATATATAATATATATATATATATATATATATATATATATATATATATATATTTATATATATATATATCATGAACAGTATTAAAACGTCCTTAAAAAATCTGAAAAGCTCAACCCCTTGGGGAGCAACATTTAAAATCCGCAAAAAAGAAAAAGAGCTTGCACACTGCATGGAGTTAAGCGACAGGGTAGAGGCAACAGCAACAAAAGAAGCCTTCATAACGCTTAAAGACACAAACCCAACTTCCAAAACAACCCAACATGTAGACTAATAAACCCTCCAAATCCGAACTGGGCCAAATAAGCAAGAGAATTTTAGAAAAGGCTATAGAAGATGTAAAATCAAACACCGATTACAAACTTTGGAAAAACAGCTATGAAGTCATCCAATGGTTTAAGGAACTCAAAAAACAGAGAAATACAGTGTTTATCACATTCGACATAGTAGATTTCTACCCATCCATAGATGAAGAACTCTCACCAAAGCTTTGAAATTTGCCAACAAATACACAAAATAACAGAGTCAGAAATGGAGATTATTTTCCACACCAATAAAACCCTACTCCACAGCAGAAATGAAATTTGGATAATAAAAAAAACGAGCGAAAACTCCCACATTTGATGTAACCATGGGATCGTATGATGGTGCCGAAACATGTGAACTAGTCGGTCTATTCATGCTATCCAACATCCAAAAACAACTTGGAAAACAGGTCGGTTTGTACAGAGATGACGGCCTTGCTGCATTAAACAATAACCCAAGAACTATTGAAAAAAGAAAAAGAATTATGTAAAATCTTCAAAAACCACAATTTAAAAATCACAATAGAAGCAAATAAAAAAGTAGTGAATTACTTAGACATAAACATTAGACCTCAATGACAATGTGTACAACCATACAAAAAACCTAATGACATACCAATCTATGTAACGTCAAAAGCAACCACCCACCATCTATACTAAAAACAATACCCAAACGGTATAAACAAGAGACTATCCAACCTATCATGCAATGAAAATGCATCAATATGCAGTAACAGAATACCAAGAAGCATTACAAAAAAGTGGTTACAATCACAAACTACAATATAGCCCAGACATAACACGAACAGAAATAAGAAAAGCAGAAAAAGGAAGATCATATGGTACAACCACCATATGATGGACAAGTAAAAACAATGTAGGAAAAGAATTCTTTAAAATCTTGGCAACATCATTCCCAAAAGACACAAACTGTCCAAAATATTCAACAAAAACACCATTAACTATCATACTCATGTATGCCCAACCTCAAATAACATAATTGACTCATCTAACAAAATGAAAAGCAACACAAAAGAGAAGGGTGCTGAAAGGACATCTTGCAACTGCACCAAAAAAGAACAGTTGCCCCCTAAGCAAACAAATGTCTTCACAGCAATATTGTATACCAAGCTACGGTAACATCAGAAAATGAAAAGAAAACATACATAGGGATTACTGAAAAACACTTTCAAAACCAGATACGCAAACCATAAACAGTCATTTAAAAATGAAAATACAAAAAATCAAACAGAACTGAGTAAATACTTTTGGAAACCCCAAAGATAAAAAAATAGACTACAGCATATCATGGAAAATCAAAAAAGAGCAACACCATACAACAATATTTCAAAAAAATGCAACGTATTTTCCCACAGAAAAATGGTTAATATTATGCAAACCATACTTAGCAACTTAAACACAAAAGTAGAAATAGTGAATAATTGCAGGCAAGTGGAAATTTTTGCTGCACATTCCGCTGACAGGCCCGGAAAAAAGAAAAAAAACAACAGCAACAAAAACACACACAAAACACACACACACACACACACACACACACACACACACCACCACACACACCCCAGACCTCACGTGCACAAACGAAACCCGCACACACAGAGACAAGATCAGGTCCCGCACGCCATTAAAAAGACCGTTGGCTGTGCCACAAAAAGAGAATCCTGAGGAGAGATATTTTACACATGTATCTTGAAACAAGCTGTAGATGATTTTAGCACTTCTTTTAAAAATATTTTTAACAATATTATATATATAATATATAATATATATAAATATAATATATATATATATAATACTTATATATATAGATATACAGGTGTAAAGGACTGCTCTAAGGGCAGGGAAGACAGTGCTTCTCTGGGTCCTCCCCAGCACCTAGGGTGTTTCTTTTTCTTCTTGCCTTACTAGGCTGACCTGGAGAAAGGTCCAGATGGCGGTGAGGAAAGACCCACTGACCACAGGAAAAAGTCCTGTTGACAGTGGGAAAAAAGAACTACAACTTGGATTCTCTCTGAGGGCACATAAACCGTATGCCAAGCTTGGCTGTGTCTGGAGAGAACTGTCTTCATCATCCCGTGGGCAGGGGGTTGGGTCTGTGGGTAGTGCTCGGAAAGCTGGGGCGGTGAGTGTTTTGCGCAGGTGCCTGCAGTCATGAAATAGGGCTGGTACACCATGGGGGATGCTACTTGGAGGCTGTTATGAGATGCATCTGTAGTCTAATTTACCACTGTGTCAGGAGCAGTTAGTCCCTTGATATCTTAATGAGTGTCTGCGAGTGCCTGTACCAATCGTCAACACAGCGCAGGCCTCCAGGGGTGGTACAGAAAACTGCTTTTAAGGCAGGTGAAGGACAGTGCTTCTGGGTCCTCCCAGCCCTTCGGGTGTTTCTTTTTCTTCTTTGCCTTAACTAGGCTGACCCTGGAGAAAGGTCCAGTGGCGGTGAGGAAAGACCCACTGACCACGGGGAAAGTCCTGTTGACAGTGGGAAAGACTACAACTTTGGATTCTCTCTTGAGGGCACATAAGACCGTATGGCGAAAGCTTGGCTGTGTCTGGAGTGGCACTGTCTTCATCTGTCCGTGGGGCAGGGGTGGTTGGGTCTTGTGGGTGTGTGCTCGGCAGCTGGGGGGTGGTGTTTTTCGCCGGTGGGCTCTGCAGTCATGAAATACGGGCTGGTACACCATGGGGGATGCTACTTTGGGGCTGTTATGAGCTGCATCCTGTAGTCTAATTTACCTCTGTTCAGGAGCAGTTATGTCCTTGATATCTTAATGGAGTGTCCTGCACGTGCCTGTACCATCGTCAACACAGCGCAGGCCTCCAGGGGTGGTACAGGACTGCTCTAAGGGCAGGTGAAGACAGTGCTTCTCTGGGTCCTCCCCAGCACCTTCGGGTGTTTCTTTCTTCTTCTATATATATATATTATATATATATATATATATATATATATATATATATATTATATATATAATAATAAATAAGGAACATTTAGTGCGCTTAATCTTAATCAAAGCCTAAGCGCTTACAGCAATAAGCCCTAACACACACACACACACACACACACACACACAACACACACACACACACACACACACACACACACTCACACACACACACACACACACACACCCCAAACACACACACACACGCACACACCCACACACCAGCGAAGGAGCAGAAAAATTATGTTTTGAAGAGAGTTGTTTTGAGGGAGACTTGAAAGAAGAAAGACTGTTTGAGTTTCGGAGTGCAGAAGGGAGATTGTTCCAGCAGGAAGGAGCCTGAAAAGTAAAAGAACGTTCACCAAGTGTTCTGGCCCGAAAACGAGGGACTGCATAATGCGAGTGTCAGAGGAAGAGCGAAGCTGTCTGGAAGGGTATAGTCGACAGAAGTTTAGAGAGGTAAGATGGAGCGAGGCCATCCAATGCCTTGTAACAGAGCAAAGAAAGTTTGTACTTGATGCGTTTTTCAACAGGAAGCCAGTGCAAAGATTTAAGCAAGGGAAGAAACATGGAGGTTTTCGGAGATTTCGAGACAAGGCGAGCAGCATTATTTGGACTTTCTGCAATTTTGCAAGAAGATTCTGTGGACAGCCAGCAAGAAGAGAATTACAGTAGTCAGTCTTGAAAGAATGAAAGCAGAAACCAGAGTCTTGGTGGCTTCTTCAGACAGAAGGTGGCGCACAGAACTGATTCGCCGAAGCTCCAAGTAGCAAGCACGGCAGATAGAAGAAAATCTGATTTTGAAAAGAGAGTGTCTGATCAAGTACAACGCCTAGATTTCGCACAGTGGTAGAGGTCTGAATGAGAGAGGTACCAAGTTGGACGAAGAAGAAGGAACAGAGATTGTAGACATGAGCCGTTTTGGGAGAATGAAGATCAGTTCAGTTTTGTCATTGTTTAACTGAAGTTGTTTGCAAGTCATCCATGCCTTTATGTCAGAGATGCAGAGCTGTGAGCGATCAATGATGGAGGAGAGGAGAGAGATGTCACCAGAAATGTAGATTTGATTGTCATCAGAGAGCAGTGGTGTGAAATGTCATGATGGGCTACAATGTCAGAGATGGGTTGGGTATATAGAACAAACAGAATGGGACCAAGGACATAGCCTGGGGAACACCATAATTCAAGTCAGCAGAGCTTGAAGAAAAACCATTGACAGAGACAATTTGGGTTCGACCAGAAAGGTAAGAATAAAACCATGCCAAAGCGTGAGAAGAGATGCCAAAAGTATGTTGAAGTCTAGTGAGGAGGGTGGAGTGATCAATGGTATCAAAGGCAGCGGACAAGTCAAGAAGAGAAAGCAGTGAAACTGACCATTATCCAGAGCAGAGAGAAGATCGTTTACTATTTTCAGCAGAGCAGTTTCTGTACTGTGTCCAGTGCGATAGGCGGACTGCAACGAATAGAGCAAGTTGTTTTGGGCAAGGTGGTTTTGGAGTTGGAGAAGTGCTATCTTTTCAATTATCTTTGAAAGAAAAGACAAGTTGGAGACAGGTCGATAATTTTTTGGTTTTCAGGGTCAAGAGAGGGTTTCTTCAAAAGAGGTCGGACAACAGCAGCTTTCAGTGCAGGTGGGAAACAACCAGAAGTGAGAGATTCATTTACCACACTAGTGATATATGGCAACAAAACATCCATGCATGCAGATAATAAAGTAGATGGAAGAGGATCCAGTACACATGTTATATATATATATATATGACTTCCATAAAAAACGCGAAAAACAAACAAGCTGAAGGTTGGGGGTGAATTTTATTGGTCACATTGTACAGAATGGAAGCGAGAATTCAATGTGATTTGATTCATTACACCGGTAATGTGTGAAAATGTCATCAGCGATATGTCTTTTGTGTGGAAATCCAAGGTCACGTGACAAACCAGCTTGAAGTCCTAATCCCGTTTGTGGCCCCCATTTGCGTTGACAACTGCTTGACACCTGCGGCTCATTGAGTGGACCAGGTGGTTGATGCGTCCCCTTGGCACACCAGCCACACATGAACGATGGCCTGGTAAAGTTGACCCGTGTTGCTAGTCGTGGACGCAGGAGGTCCAACCGTCTGCCAAGTTCATCCAAAAATGTTCTATTGGGTTTAAATCGGGATGAGGGCTGGCCAGGGCAGCACATTGACGTTGTTATGCTGAAGAAATTGCTGGGGGGCCCCTGGCTGTGTGTGGTCTTGCATTGTCCTGTTGGAATGTCCAGTTTGGGTGTTGCGCAAAAAAAGGATCGACATGGGGTCTGAGCACCTGGTTGTTTGTAGCGTGTGCATTTGACACCTGTCCGCGACCAGGACCAATGTTCTGAAGATGCTGGTCCTTGGCGTGGTTAATCCCAAATTGCACCCCATATCATAACCTTCGGGCCTCCCCAGGGGTTCCGCTCTACCACACAGGAGTCAGCATAGCGTTCACCAGGTCGACGTATTTTTCTGACACGACCGTCAGCCATGTCAACACAAAACGGCTCTCATTGAGAACAGTATGCGTCCCCACTGCTGCCTGCGCCAGTTGATTCGGGCTTGTGCCCACTGCTGCCTGTAATGCCGGTGTCTTGGTGTCAGTACCGGACCTCTGTGAGGACGCCTACATGCCAGCCCGTTCTCCTGAAGATGCCGCCACTTTAGTGTTGAGGCTGATTCATTGCTGGAGATTCCCAGGCACCTGTCGAGCAGTGTTAGCGCCTGTTTGCCGCCTGTCCGCAGATGGGTTCGAACAAGATGGCGATCCTCTCTTTGTGTGGTGCCCCAAGGACGGCCTGGCCGGGGACGATCATCAGTGGTACCAGTGACTCGCATGCGGTGCTGCAGACGATAGATGGTTGAGATGTGGACGTTAAAGATTGTTGGCGACCTGCCTGGCATCCACACCAGCCTCCAGATGGCCTAGGGCACGATTGCGTTCCTCTGCTGTAGTCTTGGCATCTCTGTAGCGCTCAGACGGCAAGTCGTTACCTGAACCTTGTAGCGCGGCTTTATAAAGGTGCATGCCTGCGTACTTGTCGTGGGTTAAAACTTGGTCTGTTTGGTGTGCACGTGCCTCACATGCAGCAACCAGTTTGCCATTTTTGTTGACCTCCAATGCCCGGGAATGATTTTGTGCTCACACAATTTTTTCACTGCACGTGAGTCTTGGACCAAACAACTTGCCACAATGGTTCAATTTGTATATTCACCCCTTTTCACCGAAAAATAGCCCTTTTAATTTTTCGCGTTTTTTATGGAAGTCAGTATATTATATATATTTATATATATATATATATATATAATATTTTATATATTATATATATATTATATATACAACAAACTAATAAATTCCAAGGATAAGTACGAGCACCGTTCCAGCACTTACAGAGCAGCTTGGTGTTGCAAAAGACTGCAAGAAATATTGAATTATAAACAAAGCTTGCTCTTTTGTCTTAGATTGAAGAATAGGGGAGATACGCATTCATATCTGCAGTGGTAGATGATTCTGCCTAACTAACAGTATGTGCTTGAGTGGGTGAATGGGGAAAAAAATAAAATAAATGCTTCTCCCAAAAAAGAACCTTCAGCAAAACTTATATTCTCCAAGGGGGAGGGAAAACCTCCAATAGGGAGGGAAACTCACTAACATATAAATCCTGGTCATATACCATATTTCGAAATTGGTTGTTTTCCTCAGTGACTGCGGAAAGTGGTAATTTGATCCTCTGCCTTTTCAGTTTTAAGAAAAATGCAATCCAGAAAAGGTGGGTTTCAATACCGTAGTATGTTTGTTGAGTTTTCAAAAACAACCAAAGGTGGCCATCTAAGAAGCAAAGAAAATCATGAAAAAGCAAAACAAGTACATTTTCTTGTGAAAAATAGAAAATATAAAAAGATATCCTCTAAGACTGAAAGGAAAAGGAGTCAAATTACACTTTCCGCGGTCACTGAGGAGAAACAACCAAGTTTTGAAATATCGGTATATGACCAGGAGTTATATGTTAGTGAGTTTCCCTCCCTATTGGAGGATGTCCCCCCTTGGAGAATATAAGCTTTGCTGAAGGTCATTTTGAGAAGCATTTATTTTATTTTTTTCCCCATTCACCCACTCAAGCACATTTCTGTTAGTTAGGCAGAATCATCTATGAATATAGATGCGTATCTCCCCCTATTTCTTCATCTAAGACATAAGAGCAAGCTTTGTTTATAATTCAAAATTTCTTGCAGTCATTGCAACACCAAGTGCTCTGTAAGTTGCTGGAACGGTGCTCGGTACTTATCCCTTTGGGAATTTTTTTAGTTTGTTGTATTTTAGTCCCTTGCGGATTCATTCCAAGAACTGGCCCTCAGCACTTGTGTCTTAGAAGATTTTCTTTTTATATTTTCTACTTTTCACAAGAAAATTGTAGCTTGTTTTGCTTTTTCATGTTTTTCTTTTGCTTCTTAGATGGCACCTTTGGTTGGTTTTTTGAAACTCAACAAACATACTACGGTATTGTACACCAGCCTTTTTGGGATTGCATTTTTCTTAAAACTGAAAAGGCAGAGGAGTCAAATTACCACTTTCCCGGTCACTTTAGGAGAAAACCCAGTTTCGAAATATCGGTATATGTCCAGGAGTTATATGGTTTGTGAGTTTCCCTTTCCCCATTGGGGATGTCTCCCCCTTGGAGAATATAAGCTTTGCTGAAGGCTCATTTTTAGAAGCATTTATTTTATTTTTTCCCCCTTTTACCCACTCAAGCAAAATACTGTTAGTTAGGCAGAATCATCTACCACTGCAGATATGAATGCGTTTTTTAAAAAT
>JAFLJL010015032.1:36389-56389 GCA_018398815.1 Conus ventricosus | reverse complement strand
TTTTTCCCCATTACACACACACACACACACACACACATACACACGTGTGCACGCACGCACACACACACATGCGCCAGCGCGAGAGCATGCACGCATGCAATCACGCAGGCCCGCGCGCACGCACGAACACACACACACACACACACACACACACACACACACACACACACACACACACACACACACACACCTGTTGTATGCCTGTTCGTTTGTCTCTTGTTTTTGTCTAAGATCACTGTAAAGTGGATAGACATTAAATTAAAGAACGAACGAAACACACACACACACACACACACACACACACACACCTTTAAGCACGTCATCGTCCGTTTACGTATATGTTTTCATGCGTCATTTCCTACACGTTTTTTTTTCTCTTCTTCTTCTTTTATCTCAAGTGTCCTGAAGACGGTCTATGACCGAAACGTTGTTGATATTTGTTCTGTTTTCCTTTTTTTTTTTTTTTAATCTTCTGAGAATCCTCAAAGACATTCATTATTCATTTTTACTTGAAGATCTGCGGTCAAAAATTCTATTATATTATTTTTTCAGGATTTGTATATTTGTCTCCCTTGATGATGCTAGGGTTAGCCCTGATTTAACAGGCTTCTTTGCTGTGAACTATTTTACTCCATCCATTTGATGTTTGGCAAGGACTAAGACAGACATATATCTGACTTCTACAAGATATTTACCATCTTCAAGCTGCAGTAAACAAGTGGGGTAACTTTTGCTCCCATAAGAAAACCTAACACTTTTCTTAGAGACTGGCACAGCCTTGTAAACTTGAATAAAGGCAGACAAATACATACATAGACGAACAATCTAATAGTGGTGGATAAAACAAGCGCAGGCCAACAACTGAACTGTGTTCATAGTAATGACTTAGCCAAAATTTGGACTTAAGGAGGGGGTGGGGGGGGGGGGGGGAATTTGAAGATGGAGAAACTGGGAACATGAATTTAAGGAAATATATTACAGATATGAAAACTCTTCACTAGTTGCATAAGCGAACCATCGCAATCCCTTTTGAAGACAGATATATTTGTATTGCCTGATCCAAGGCCTTTCGTCCGCTGGATATGCAGCTAGTGAAGACTGCCGGGTCCAACGCTGATGACGACGGCGGCAGCGACGGCCTCGAACGCAGGTCCAGCGACCAAAGTAGGAGCGACGTCCTGGCTCACCAGCAGCGACGTCTCCAACCCACTGGCCCAACAGTGGTCGGTCACGGGCGCAGTGGCAGGTAGGGCGATTGTCGGCACTCAGGCCGGCCTCTCAACACCAACAGCAAACAGGTGGAGAACGGGGCGTCAACACAGCTCCGGCCCCGGCCCTAACCTGGTACTGCGCCCGTGACCGACCACTGTTGGGCCAGTGGGTTGGAGACGTCGCTGCTGGTGAGCCAGGACGTCGCTCCTACTTTGGTCGCTGGACCTGCGTTCGAGGCCGTCGCTGCCGCCGTCGTCATCAGCGTTGGACCCGGCAGTCTTCACTAGCTGCATATCCAGCGGACGAAAGGCCTTGGATCAGGCAATACAAATATATCTGTCTTCAAAAGGATTGCGATGGTTCGCTTATGCAACTAGTGAAGAGTTTTCATATCTGTAATATATTTCCTTAAATTCATGTTCCCAGTTTCTCCATCTTCAAATTCCCCCCCCCCCCCCCCCCCCCCCCCCCCCCCCCCCCCCGTGTGTTGTGACTGCGTGCGTGAATGTTCGGAAGATGACTTAGGAACAAGAACATCAAATACATCATATAAGTGTATGCGCAGACACACACACATAACAATAAGAACAACTCCTCCCACTCAAACACATCCCACGCACACACACACACACACACACACACACACACACACACACACACACACACACACACACACACACACACACTCTCTCTCTCTCTCTCTCTCTCCTCTCTCCTCTCTCTCACACACACACACACACACACACACACACACACACACACACACACACACACTCACACACCAACGCTTCCACACACGTCTGTGGACTCTCTAATTAACACGCTGGTATTACCCCACTGATGAATGCACACACACACACACACACACACACATTGGAAAGGCCCAGTATGAGTTTGCCCCAATCTCTAGGAGTCTTCGCAACGTTGGCCTTGAAATTATTCCAATGTTCGATTGGTTGGTGATGTTTCTTGCTCTTCCCTTAAGTCTGGATGTGCAGCCACTTTCCTCTCTTGATGTTCGATCTGAAAGATGGTCTTTGGTGTAGTGGTTTTGCTCTTGTTGGTTTAAGTGATTCTTTAGATTTCTTATCACATCAGATCGGCCAAGCAGTAATCCAGTTCTTATTGTTGCCTTGCCAGCCAGTGTGTCTGCTGTCTCATTTCCTTTAACTCCAGCATGTCCAGGGCAGTACATCCATATGAGTCTCTCCAATGGAAGGCTGCGCATTAGTTCATTCCAAGCAGGGCTTCCCATTCCACTTTTCACTTTCTGAAGTAGGTTCATAGAGTCGGTCAGTATCATGGCTTGTTGAGTTTGAAACTGGCTTATGGATTTAAGCCAGTGGAGTGCTTGTGTCACGGCTTCTACCTCCATTGTTTGACTTGAAGTTGTTAAACTGTGCGCACCATTGTCTTCCTGAATAGTTCGGCCATTTTGCTTCACTGTGTATCCCCAGCTGACTTACCTTTGGTGACAGAACCGTCAGTGTATATTAAAACATCATCTTTTGTGCAAAGGTCTTCTACCAGCATCTGAATTTCTGCGTTGGTTTTGCCTTCTGGCCATTCTCGACAATGTCTTCCAAGTTCTGGAGCGATGGCAATTTGGTAGAGGTGCTTCAAGTGGTCTGGATATTTCTCCCATTCCTTGGTTTCTTTGACTTCTGCTAATTGGCACACAAGCTGTATACTGTCTTCTGCCTGTCCCATCCATGATTTTCCACGTCCTAGCCGAGAGCCTTTTGTTTCCTTGACGGCCGCATGAAGTTGGTTTTGGGGATTTTCAAAGGCTCTGAAATATGCCTTCACCTGTTCCAGCTTGTGTCTTGTCTGCATTGAAGAAAGGTCGAACAGGTATCGCATAGTCTGAACTGGCGTGTCCTTTGTGGTTCCCAGGATCAATCTCATTGCTTCATTTTGAATTCTTTCTAATTTGAGAAGGTTGCTGTTGGACAGTGTTGTAAGCTCTAATCCATAATCTACTACACTGAGTACAAGTGCATGTTACAGTCGGTAGAGATGGCGATGTTCAATGCCTTTAGCTGCCATTGCTTTCATGGCAGATAAGCTTTTTTTTTGCATTTAAGAACAATATTCTCAAACAAACTGTCCAGGATAGACTTGGAAAAATGATGTAGCAGCACACGTGAGCTAATGGGTGTGAGGCTAGAAAGACCGGATGGTATCAGAAAAGCCTTGTAGTCATCAATACATATATACATCCAGGTACCCACACATCAAAAAGGGTTTGGACCTTTCTGGAGGAAATAGAACATGAATTTGGAGACTCTGTCATACTATGTGGAGATCTTAATGCACGCTCAAAATTGTGGGATCAACATGGTATCAATCCTCAAGGAATTGCACTGGAAGTGATGTTGGATGAAGTACTTCTTAGTGCACCGACTTATCATCCCCAACACATACAGGGAGGCAGGGTGACACTGACAGTGTCATTGACTTTGCACTCATTGGACCAAATTCACAGCAGGTATGAGTGCGGAAGCACTTCTTCATCATGGAAGTGACCATTTCCCTGTTGTGTTCAGTTTACAGAAACCATGAAAAGTTAAGTGCATGCACTACACACTAACTGCACGCACTATACCCTAACTACACACTATCTACACATATTAAACTATCTGCACGCACTACACATTAACTACACACATTACACACTAATTCCACGTAGTATTATACATTTACTACAGGCACCAGATACTAGTTAGATACACTGCATACTAGTTACACACACTACACACATTGCACACTAACTGCACACACAACACACTAACTACATACACACACTGCCCACTAACTACATACACTTCACACTAACTACAACACACTACACATTAACTACATTACCTACGCACTCTGAACAGTAACTACACACACTACACACAAAAATGCACACTAACTACACACTAATTATTTGTTGTCTATACACTATTTACGAACTACACACTAAGTTCAAATTAACTTCACACTGATAACACAATAACTACACACTATAATCACCCTCTAACTACACACTAACTACAGGCACTACACACTAACTACACACACTAAATGCTAACTGCAAACACTACACACTAACTACATGGACTACACATTAACTTAACACTAACTACACTGTCACAGAGTGGAGTGAGGGGTGTTTGTAAATAGATCTGTTACATCTGTCTCTTGGATGTCTGAAGGCATGTAAGTTGTTTGTGTATTTTATTAATTCTTTCTTTCACTCACTAACACCATCCTACAGCATAACAGCACGACCATGAATTTAGCGAGGACTGTACATTTAATAAACAATGAGATGGAAATGATGTTTATAGCACATGAACAACGTTAATTTGATTATATCACACTCCCTGTTCGGCTGGAAAAGGATTCACAGCATCACTCATGACACAATACAATAACAAGGGGGCAAAAGAATTCATAGCATCACTTATATGACACAATGCAACAACAACAACAACAACAGATTTCTAACATTCTCAAAGAAAATTATCGTTTGAGTCTGTCGAGATATGAATTAAATCCTGCTGGAATTCACATCACTGGTCAGGTCTGTTGCTGTCCAAGCTGGGGTAGACTTGCACACACACATTAAAAAAAATCACTCGTGACCTCAATTTCGGATGCAATGATGGCAGTCCACGTAATACCACTTCCGAGACTGGGTGCAGAAGAAGAAAACTGGTCCCATACCTGGGACTGGGTACATGGGAACTAAGTCAAACAGTTGAGCACTGGTCAGCCGTCCGGAGACCCACCCGGGTTGGTTGACCACGGTTCAAAGAACCGCGATTGACAGATGGACTGTTCTGCCTAGACCCTCGGCCGTCATCGAACAACTGTGGTTCATCGGCTAAATCACGAGAAACATCGAGTTACAGTCCGAGATCCAGCATGGCAGCTGCGTGGCATGTTGTACACCGATTGAATCGATTAACGAGAAGAGAACGGATTTTCCATGACAGGAAAAACCCTTTAGATGTGTATGACGATGATGAACTTTTTCGTCGATATAGATTTCCAAGACAAGAACTGCTGGGGCTCATTGATCGTTTTTGTGATCCATTGGATTCATATTGGCAACAAGGAAGGGCAGTTTGCCTGCAAGTGTGCAAATTATGATTGCCACTGAAAAAACGGGAAAACCTTCATTTTTTCTCACTTGCTCCCCCCACCAATTTTTGGGGAAAAAATTGACCTAAAACCCGCCTTTCCCTGTTCTCTGCCCAAGTAAGACTTCAATCCCCCAAAAAAAATAACGATTATCACAAACGACATACTGTGTAGGGTTATCCGTTTTCAATACAAATTTTAAAAAACTTGCTTGCCCTTTTAAAACCCTAATTATTTTTTTGGGCATAAAACCGCCCAAATTTCTATTTTCAGTCTTGTTTTCGCCCCGCCCATGCCCCCAATCTCAAAAACAAGACACACACAACACTAACACACACACGGGACACTTAAAACAAAACACGCACAAAAACACACACACACACACACCACACACACAAACACACCACACACACCACACACAAAACACACCCTCTTTCTTTTTTCTCCTCTCCTAAATTAATAAAACATAAAATCCGCAATTCTTCGGGAATTTTTTTCTACCTACAAACTTTTTTAAAACAAAAGGGCAGACCGGGGCTAAAACCCTGATCACTTAATTTACGGCTCGGGGCCCTTTCTTTTTACACAGGCAGGCTGGGGCGTTTGGGTTTGGAAAACCCTCACACTCGGGGGGTTTGCCCCAAAATTCATCAGCAAATGTTTTGGAAAATTCAGTTTGCTACGTCGCATCGAGGCTGTCACGTGAAAAGGGCCCGGTTCCCCGCCTTTTTGTTGTTAAAAAGCTACGCCCCAAAAAAGGTTGTTTTTTTACTGCGCTCCGGTGGGGCCATTTGTTTTTTTTAGTTGGGTTATTTTAAATGTAAAACTTCTGAAGAACAGGTTTGTGCTTTTCAGACTTTATGTTTTATTTTTTAACTGCTTTAGAAACGGTAATTCCCGTTTTTAAACTCCCCTTTCCCCCTCAAACCATTTTTCCGGGGAAAAGTGCCCAGAAGGGGGATTTACAGTTCCTGAAAAGAAAGACTTTAAAACCAAAAAAAAACGATTATCTACAAACAGACATACGGGGAAAGGGTTTCCTTTTTTAATACTAATTTACAAAATTACTTGTTTTTTTAAAACTAATTATATTTTTGACTTTAAAATCCGCACACTTATTCTGACAAATTTTTTCCCAAAAAAAAATATGTGTAACAGATGGGCTGACACGGGGTAAAACCTGACCCCTTAAATTTACGGCTGGGGGCGACGGCACCTTTGGGGTTCACACACCCTTTTGGGCCTTTGCTTACAAAACTCGACCAAAAATAAATAAGCGGGAGCTGGGCTTGCAGGTGAGGGGTGGGGGGGGGGGGGGTGTATTCATTTCGGGGTTGACAGCGACCCCTGGCGGCGCTTTTCAAATTTTCAACTGTTACGTGTCACTCCCCTTTTTTTTTTGGCCGCCACGTCACAAAAAACCCGGGTTTTTTATTGTCATTTTTCTTGGCGGGGGGGGCGGGGAAGGGGTTTGTGATGTATGAGAAAATATTTACCGGGTTTTGTGCAGGTTTTGGGTTTTTTTTATATAACATTTTTATCATGGCAAAAACAAAAGGGCCCTGGAAGATTTCTAAGCTGACAAACCTTTACAGGAAAATTGAAAACCATGACAATTTCTTGTCTTTGGATGATTTTAGAGCGGCCCCCCACCCTTTTAAATAAGAAATATAGGGCATTTCCAAAAAAGGGAGGAAAAACTACAACAATGTGTTTTTTTCTTGCAAAATGGTTGGCTTTAGAACAGACCTTTTAAAAACCCTTTTTACAAAAAAAAGAAGTGGGGCGCCCAACTCAAAAAAGGGGTGGTGGGTTTAAGAGCAAAAAAGGGGTATTTTTTTCATATTCTCCAAACAAGAGAGATTTCTCGTTTTTTGAAACCAAAATTTCTAAAAGGTTTTTTTTACAGTCGGTCTTTTTTTTCATAAAGTCCCACTCTATGGGAAGGGTTTGTATTTTTAAAGTTTTCAAGGGAGTGAGGGATTAGAAAATTTTTGGGCTACTCCCCCACAAGAACCAATGCAACCCAAAAACACTCTCTCAAAGGGCCGCAGCAGTTTAGGAGAAACTAAAAGGGTCCACCCTAGAGCGGGCCTAAAGGGGGACAGTGGCAAGCCGTCTTTTCCCCGCTCCACCCCAGGGGGTCAAAAGGGCACAGTGACAAGCGTTTGGAGATAAGCGCTCCAAAACCCCAAGCGGTCAAAGGGTTCAGTGGGAAGCCCTTTTTAAACGCTCAACCCCAGAGCGGTCAAAGGGCGCAGTAGAACCCCCTTTTCCCGCGCTTTCCCCCCTAGAGCCCCCAAAGGTTTTTTTTGGGAAGCCGTTTGAAAGGGTCCAGCGCTCCCCCCCCTAGAAACGGTCCCAAAAATTATCCAGTGGAAGATTTTACTTTTTTTTTTGTTCGTTCGCTTTGTGTCTACGCTTTCCCCTTCACATACAAAGGGTGTCTATTCAGGCGTCTTTCCCAAGTGGTGTTACACTTACAAATTTTTTTAAAAATCGTGGTTTCACCACACCACTCCCACCCCCAAATCGCCCCAAGTTCTTAATTAAGTTTTAAATTTTAAATCACCCCCCAAATTCTTAAATTTAAAAATTAATTTTAAAAAACTTTATTTAAATTTTAATTAATTTTACTTCAAGTTCTTAATAATCTTTTTTTAAGTTTTTAATTTAAGTTCCTTTATTAAGTTACCTCAAGATTGTAAATTTAAATCGTTTCCTTTAAAATACAAAAAAAGTTCTTATTCAATTATTTTTATTTTATCAAAAAATACAATCTAGTTTTTTTTAAAACTTAAATTGTAAAAAGTCCTAATATTGTAAAAACACACGCCCCAAAAAAAAGCGTCCCTCGTTGAGGGTGTCTTTCTCACGTCCTCTGGCGGAAATTTGGGGCACATTTGATCTTTTAAAGGGGGTTTTTACATCCTAAAACAAAACCCCATTGATTACAATTCTGGGCTATGGGGGGAAAAGTCTTTTATAGACTCCATGTCTTTTTTTATTGACACCCTCATTTTAAAAAACGCCATGTTCTATTTTTTTTAAAAAAAATTTTAATTTTTGTTTTAAATATTATTCCCTCTGGAAAAAGGATCAAAAATGATCTTTTGTTTTTGGGGGTGCTGGCTGCTTGGGTTTTTTGTATTTTGCGGTTTTAGATTTTTTTGTTGCTTTTTTTTTCGGCGCATTGTTTTATATTTTATAACCCGTTAAAAACCGCCCCAAACAGCCGCAAGGGCGCCAAAAAAGGGAAAAAGTTTAAGTTTAATATTCCAGAAGAAATTTGGCCCCTGTAGGGTTTTTAAACACATGGGGGTTTTTTTTGCTGGCAAATTTAAACAACTTGTTCTGGCGTTTGGGGGTGTTATGTTTTCATTTTTTGAGCTATATTTTTTTTAACATTTAAATTTTTTTTTTCTTTCCCCTCCGCTAATCTTTTTCCTGCTTCAACACGCCCAGGATGAGGGTTTTTTCTGGTCCCCTTTTTTCCCCGACTTGATTTAAAGGTTTTTTTGATTTCAGGGTTTTCCCGTTCGCTGATTTTCCGGGTCGTTAAATTTTTAAGGGAAAAAAAATTTTATTTGATTAAAAAGGGAAATTTAAACCCATTATTTAAAGGGGATAACAATGTTCCAAATCGGGAAACAGACACAAACCCCCAAAAAACTCTAATGACTTTGTTTTAAAAATGGAAATTTTCTTTTTTTTTTCCCTTTTGATTTTTGTTTAGAATCAATGGGGGCAAATCTTAAGGGTAGTTTTTGTGTTCCCAAAATAAAACCGTTTGCCCCACACTTTTTACCTTCTAGGGCCCCAAACGCGGGTTCTTTCCTTTTTATGATACTTTAAAATGTCTTGCGGCAAAATCGGGTTTAAAAAAAAATTTTGTTCTTTGCTGAATTCTTTCCGAGGGAAATGTTTTTTTTTTTCCCCCATGCTGCCAAGAAAACAGCCCCCTCCCTTTTTTGGGCCCTAATTTGCTTGGCTTTAACTTGGTCTTCATAATTCAGGAAGGGTTTAAAGGGCCCCCCTGTAGCTTTTAAAGATCATCACTGTTCATGGGGGGGGTTTTTTTTATAATTATTTTATTTTCTAAAAATGAGCACCGAAAAAACTGTTGCCAACCTTGTATACCATTCTGCTGTTATTGGAGGTCTAAGTGTAGGATACTCAATGCTTGGTTAAAAGCTTGTTAAGAATTAACCAGCAGATCTTGGCAAACTAGACTTTGAGGATTCAGCAAAGCTAATTGCTATCATTGCAGCTTCGTTTGCTACGAAAGATTTTTAGTTAAGCAAGGAATAATTCCGGACAATATAAATATGTAAAAAAAAATACATTTATAAAAATGGCTTCACTCGTAATGATGATAGGCGGCGCTGGGGTTTAAATGCGCTCGCTTTTAGCGGAAGTAATTACGCATTTAGTAAACTGCGAGATGAAGGCGAGAGAAAAAGACATAACAAAGCTGTGGAGCAACTAGCGCAGCACAAGATCGCTATGAAAAGCAGAGAATTGAGCAGTTAGATTTTATTAATAACACACTGAAAAAACAGGGGCATGCAGCTTACACATTTAAAGATGTTGATCAAGCAATAAAACAATATTATCTTGTAACAGGCAAACCAATCGAGACATTGCCCCACCAAAATTCAGTGACTTTTATCTACCATCAGAAAAAACAAAAGATGCAAGAAATCGGGTTTATTGTCTTTGGTATGACCGTTGTGTATTTTGTTGCACATAATATTGGCTGAGTAAAAAATGAACAAAATCTATTATTCGCCAAAAGGATATTGGAAGGGAATTACAGCAATTAAAAAGCTAAGCCAAGCAGCTGGAGTCAGTGAACAAACAGCAAAAAAAATGGTTATCTAAACAAGCGATTTGGCAAATTTATTTACCGGCGCCTAGACGAATACAGAGTCCACACTTTGTCAATACAACTCCAAACGACACCCATCAAATGGACCTTCTATATTTACCCTCTGATACGATTAGACGAAAAAGATTTAAGTACGCCTCACAGTCATTGACATGGCTTCAAGATACAAAGATGCGGAGCCATTAACACAAAAGAGTGCTTCTGCTGTTGCTGTCGCCATACAACTGATATACCAACGAGGCCCGCTAACTTACCCTCGCATGATTCAAGTTGATGATGGAAAAGAATTTAAAGGGCAAGTGAATCAATTATTGTTAAAACATAGAGTTACCATTAAAGAGGCATTCCAGGAGTTCACAGATCGCAGGGGTTTAGTTTGAAAACTTTAACAAACAGTTATCCGAAAGACTTTTTTCCTACCAGTATCACAGAGAGCTTATTGACAATTCTCGCAACACAGAATGGGTTAGAAGACTGCCTCAGTTTTGCGCGCAATGAATAATGAAGAATTTAAAGGACTAAAACCAGTACAAGCAATCAAAAGAAAAACAATAAATGTTGTTGAAGTAGAGCTTCATCCAGCAAACTATTACCATTTGGTTGAAAGTAAGGTACCTTTATTTACCGGGGGAAGCAGAAGGGGACACTCGCATCAGGGCAACAGATCCAGTTTGGAGTGTTGATCCATATGAAATAAAAAGAATTGTAAAAATGAATCCCCCGTGTATTATTTACGAGAAAACTGACACAACAAAACAACCGCTCCTCAAAGATCTTTTGCGAAGGAAGAACTGCAGATAATCCCACCAGACACTGTTCCGCTTTATTAATTTACGTAATATATTTGAGTTTAAAATGGAAGCTCAGAAGGAAGTCAGAACGAAACAAGAATGGTAAAGGAAAAAGACCTTGGCATTTGAATATAGGGTGCCCCCTTTCTTCAAGGCCTTAAAGGAGACAAAAACCCCAGGGTGATTTAAATTCCCAGGAAAAAAGACGAGAAAGACACGTCATGTGCTGGAGAGGGCTGGACGACATAGTTGCCTCATCCAGAATGAAGTTCAAGCCAAAGAAATCACGAAGCTCTCACTGAGGAAAGGAAAAGGGCCGAATCTGTGGTCAAAGAGATTGTTCGAGCAGTCGGGCCACAAAAGGGAAAATCAGGACTCCAAAAGCCCCCCGCAACGTTCTTCACGGCGGGGAGGAGAAAGTCATGGCCAAGAAAAACAGTGCCACCGGAACATACAGGCAGAGTCGCTGGACGGGGCGATGACTGGGGTGCACTGCAACCTCCCAAAATGGAAGAGTCGCCCAGATCATCAGCAAGAGTGGCATGAGACCAGACATAGTAGTCCACTATAAATCAACCAAGCAGCTGATCATGATCGAGCCCCACGGTGCCATATGAGAACAGACTGGAGGCAGCTCAAATCAACAAGACTGAAAAGTATGCTGATCGGCAAACACCCTGAGGAGAGAAGGCTATTAGGTCAAAGTCCTCACTGCAGAAATTGGAGCTAGGGGGTTTGTAGGAACGTCTGCATACAGCCTCATGAAACAGCTCTCAGTTCCCAGGAGGGAAAAACCAGAGCCCTGAAAGCAATGGCAGAAGGGGCAGAGAGGTGTTCAAGATGGATCGGGTCAAGGGGGAAAAAAAGTGAACTTCATAAGGCTTAAATGTCCTACAAATACGGGTGCCCCATGGCTCAGTGGTTAGAGTGCAGAGGAACATCTGGAGTCATAAACCGGGTGTGGCCCAACCCCCGTAGATTGTCAGAGATAAGGGCCGAAACCCACTTGTTTGAAGGGGGCTTCTCTTCTGGGGACCCCTCTGCTGCCACGCTCTCCCGAGTTTCTTTTTTACAGGGTCTCCATGCTGTCGACAGTATTTGCCAAAATTTCATGGAAAACAGCTGTGGTCCAAATCTGCAGCAAAAAATGTCAACCATGACTCAAAAGTCTGTTCATGCTAGAATGATGAAAATGTGGTTGATGGCCTGCATGTCTTTTGAGAAAGACCATTTAGCGTAACTGTTTTTTGTTTTTTTTTTCCTGTCAAAAACATCCCTTACACCTTTTCAGAATCTTACAATCTGATCCAAAAGGGCTGAAATCGATCTTCCCCAATCCTCCCCTCATCGCCTACAAGAGAGACAAAAAACCTTCGCGACCACCTGGTACAAATCAAGTTCAGTAAAAAAAAAAAAAAAAAAAAAAAAAACAACTTTTTTAACCCGGGAAAATTCACCTGGATGTAAAACCTGCGCTTTCATTGTCAACATGAACAGCATCACTGGCCCTACAGGAAAATTCAGTGTCCATCAATCCTATTTCACCTGCCATTTCCACCAACCTGGTGTACGTACGTTGGGGAAACATATCGTACCCTCAACGAACGCTTTGTGGAACACCTCAGTTAAATCCATTTCATATCATCCAACACCAGAAAGGATTCATTTCAAATCTGATTGCCACAGCTGATTGTCACTGCTGTTTGGCAAAACCACTCATCAGCCCCAGAACAAAATTCATGGAGTCCAGGTTTCATCTCTCGCCTTGGCACCACAATCCCAGATGGACTCAACTCACATTTCTGACTTTTTCATTTTTTAATCATTCCAGCCCTTTTTTTTTCCCCGACCTCCCCTCCATCCTTTCTCTCTACACACCCCCTCCCCTAATTTCCCCATCCCACCTTATTTGTATTCACAATCCCATGGACATATATAGCTTATCATAGCGTCACAGTACAGCAAATAATATTATATAATATATAAAATATAATATATATATATATTATATATATATATATATATATATTACACACACACAATGAACTAATAAAATTCCCAAAGGGAAAAGTACTGAGCACCATTCCAGCAACTTGCAGAGCAGCTTGGTGTTGCAATGACTGAAAAGAAATATTCAATTATAAAAAAAGCTTGCTCTTATGTCTTAGTTTGAAGAAATAGGGGGAAACAAGCTTTCATATCTGCAGTGGAAGATAATTCTGCCTAACTAACAGTATGTGCTTGAGTGGGCAAATGGGAAAAAGAAATAAATGCTTCTCAAAATGAGACATAAAGCAAGCTTTTTAAAATTGAATTATATATAATAATATATACCCCAAACACATCCCCATCATCCAGGTACGCATACTCGTAGACCATACATATGTGAACATCCATATGCATCTATATATATAATAGAGAGAGAGAGAGAGTTGAAGTAAAAGGCAAACAAGCAATGTCAACAAATATAATCCAATATTTGAGCGGCTGCTCTTTTCAAAGACGACAGACTTGTACTCACGCAAAAGGGGAGTGACATCATCATGTCATTGCTAAACGAAAACTTGCGTCATGACAGTAAGTCATCACCAAGTGATGCAAGTCTAACACATCCTGTTGTTATTATTTTGTCACTCTCCACCCCCACCAATATACTAACAACCCTCTCTCTCCTCTCTCCTCTCTCTTCTTCTCTCTCTCTCTCGCTCTTTTCCAGGTTTAAAATTTTTGTTATTGTACCAGAGGGAAAAACTGAGTCAATATTAAATGAAGGGAACTCAGTGCGTGTAACTAATAGTTAGTCTTGTGTTTCAGGCTTTGTGGTGCTTTGTTTGTAGTTTACGAATCCAGAATATATATATATAATATAATATATTATATATATAATATATATATATATTATTTTATATACGTTCAAAGATTTATTTTTTTAAAAAGGGGGGAAAAAAAGACACACAACAAGTGTATAGATTTGAACCAATATTTCGGCTTTTTCGGCCTTCCCAGGGTAAATGACAAGGTCTGGGCCACATCAGTAAAACGACAGAGAACAAGTTTAGTTCAACTATATATATATATATATATAAATAATATATAAATATATATATATATATATATATATAAATATATATTTAAAGTTCAAATCTTTGCCAAGTCATTACTATAATGACTGAAGAATTGCTAACCTGCACTTGTTTTCCCCCACTACTTAATTGTTCAGCATTCTATATAATATATATATATATAATTATAATATATATTAATATATATATATATATAATATATAAAATATATATATGTTTCCCCCACATACACATGACACCCTCAAGTGCCCCCTTCCAAGAATAAGACTCCTCATCTACCACTCTCTCACTTTCTTTTACACACTCTCAAGCGCCCCCTTCCAAACATAAGACTCCTCTACCACTCTCTCTTTTTCTCTTATCTCTGGTTTTTTGGTCTTTTCCATCTATCTGCCCCCTCTTTTTTCCTCGAGGTGAAAGGGGATTGGACACTGAATTTTGCTTTTTCCCCATTATCACACACACACACACACCACCAACACACACACACATACACGTGGGGCACGCACGCCACACACACATGCGCCAGCGCGAGAGAAGCACCATGCAATCACGCGGGCCCCCGCGCGCACGCACGAACACACAACACAACACACACACACACACACACACACACACACACACACCACACACACACACACCTGTTGTATGCCTTTTTCGTTTGTCTCTTGTTTTTGTCTAAGATCACTGTAAAGTGGATAGACATTAAATTAAAGAACGAACGAACACACACCACACACACCAACACACAACACACACACACACACACCTTTAAGCACGTCATCGTCCGTTTACGTATAATGTTTTCATGCGTCATTTCCTACACGTTTTTTTTTCTCTTCTTCTTCTTTTATCTCAAGTGTCCTGAAACGGTCTATGACCGAAACGTTGTTGATATTTGTTCTGGTTTTCCTTTTTTTTTTTTTTTAATCTTCTGAGAATCCTCAAAACTTTCATTATTCATTTTTTACTTGAAGATCTGCGGTCAAAAATTCTATTATATTATTTTTTCAGGATTTGTATTTTTTGTCTCCCTTGATAAATGCTAGGGTTAGCCCTGATTTAACGGGCTTCTTTGCTGTGAACTATTTTACTCCATCCATTTGATGTTTGGCAAGGACTAAGACAGACATTTATCTGACTTCTACAAGATATTTACCATCTTCAAAGCTGCAGTAAACAAGTGGGGTAACTTTTGCTCCCATAAGAAAACCTAACACTTTTCTTAGAGACTGGCACAGCCTGTAAACTTGAATAAAGGCAGACAAATACATACATAGACGAACAATTAATAGTGGTGGATAAAACAAGCGCAGGCCAACAACTGAACTGTGTTCATATAATGACTTAGCCAAATTTGGACTTAAGGAGGGGGGGGGGGGGGGGGGGGGGGGGAATTTGAAGATGGAGAAACGGGAACAGAATTTAAGGAATATATTACAGATATGAAACTCTTCACTAGTTGCATAAGCGAACCATCGCAATCCCTTTTGAAGACAGAAAATATTTGTATTGCCTGATCCAAGGCCTTTCGTCCGCTGGATATGCAGCTAGTGAAGACTCCCGGGGGTCCAACGCTGATGACGACGGCGGTAGCGACGGCCTCGAACGCAGGTCCAGCGACCAAAGTAGGAGCGAGGGTCCTGGCTCACCAGCAGCAAACGTCCTCCAACCCACTGGCCCAACAGTGGTCGGTCACGGGGGGCAGTGGCAGTGGGGCGATTGTCGCACTCAGGCCGGCCTCTCAACACCAACAGAAAACCCAGGTGGAGAACGGGGCGTCAACACAGCTCCGGCCCCGGCCCTAACCTGGTACGCGCCCGTGACCGCCCAAACTTTTTGGGCCAGTGGGTTGGGAGACGTCGCTGCTGGTGAGCCAGGACGTCGCTCCTACTTTGGTCGCTGGACCTGCGTTCGGGCCGTCGCTGCCGCCGTCGTCATCAGCGTTGGACCCGGCAGTCTTCACTAGCTGCATATCCAGCGGACGAAAGGCCTTGGATCAGGCAATACAAATATATCTGTCTTCAAAAGGGATTGCGATGGTTCGCTATGCAACTAGTGAAGAGTTTTCATATCTGAAAATATATTTCCTTAAATTCATGTTCCCAGTTTCTCCTCTCAATTCCCCCCCCCCCCCCCCCCCCCCCCCCCCCCCGTGTGTTTGTGACTGCGTGCGTGAATTTCGGAAGATGAAATTAGAACAAGAACATCAAAAACATCATATAAGTGTATGCGCAGACACACACACAAAAACAATAAGAACAACTCCTCCCAAATCAAACACATCCCACGCACACACACACACACACACACCCCACACACACCACACACACACACACACCCCACACACACCACACACCTCTTCTCTCTCTCTCTCTCTCACCACACCACAACACACACACACACACACACACACACACACACACACACACACACACACACACACACACCACACACCAACGCTTCCACAACCACGTCTGTGGACTCTCTAATTAACACGCTGGTATTTCCCCACTGATGAATTTCACACACCCCCACACACACACACATTGGAAAGGCCCAGTATGAGTTTGCCCCAATCTCTAGGAGTCTTCGCAACGTGGCCTTGAAATTATTTCCAATGTTCGATTGTTTGGGGATGTTCTTGCTCTTCCCTTAAGTCTGGATGTGCACCACTTTCCTCTCTTGATGTTCGATCTGAAAAATGGTCTTTGGGGTAGTGGGTTTTGCTCTTGTTGGTTTAAGTGATTCTTTAGATTTCTTATCACATCAGATCGGCCCAAACAGTAATCCCGTCTTATTGTTGCCTTGCCCGCCCCGTGTGTCTGCTGTCTCATTTCCTTAACTCCAGCATGGTCCAGGGCATACATCCATATGAGTCTCTCCCAAAGGAAGGCTGCGCATTAGTTCATTCCAAGCAGGGCTTTTCCCCTTCCACTTTTCACTTTCTGAAGTAGGTTCATAGAGTCGGTCAGTTCATGGCTTGTTGAGTTTGAAACTGGGTTATTGGGTTTAAGCCAGTGGAGTGCTTGTGGGCACGGCTTCTACCTCCATTGTTGACTTGAAGTTGTTAAACGTGCGCACCATTGTCCCTTTCCCGAATGTTCCCGGGCCCTTTTGCTTCACTGTGTATCCCCAGCTGACTACCTTTGGTGACAGAACCGCATGTATATTAAAACATCATCTTTTGTGCAAAGGGCTTCTACCAGCATCTGAATTTCGCGTTGGTTTTGCCTTCTGGCCATTTCGACAATGTCTTCCAAATTCTGGAGCGAAAGGCAATTTGGTAGAGGTGCTTCAAGTGGTCTGGATTTTCTCCCATTCCTTGGTTTCTTTGACTTCTGCTAATTGGCACACAAGCTGTATACTGTCTTCTGCCTTCCCATCCATGATTTTTTCCACGTCCTAGCCGAGAGCCTTTGTTTCCTTGGGCGGCCGCATGAAGTTGGTTTGGGGATTTTCAAAGGCCTGAAATATGCCTTCACCTGTTCCAGCTTGTGTCTTGTCTGCATTGAAGAAAGGTCGAACAGGTATCGCATAGTCCCGAACTGGGGGTGCCTTGTGGTCCCAGGGTCAATCTCATTGCTTCATTTTGAATTCTTTCTAATTGAGAAGGTTGCTGTTGGACAGTGTTGTAAGCTCTAATCCATAAACTACTACACTGAGTACAAGTGCATGTTACAGTCGGGAGAGATGGCGATGTTTAATGCCTTTAGCTGCCATTGCTTTCATGGCAGATAAGCTTTTTTTTTGCATTTAAGAACAATATTCTCAAACAAACTGTCCAGGATAGACTTGGAAAAATGATGTAGCAGCACACGTGAGCTAATGGTGTGAGGCAGAAAGACCGGATGGTAATCAGAAAAGCCTTTAGTCATCAATACATATATACATCCAGGGACCCACACATCAAAAGGGTTTTTGGGCCTTTCTGGAGGAAATAGAACATGAATTTGGAGACTCTGTCATACTATGTGGAGATCTTAAAAGCACGCTCAAAATTGGTGGGGTCAACATGGTATCAATCCTCAAGGAATTGCACTGGAAGTGATGTTGGATGAAGTACTTTTTAGTGCACCGACTTATCATCCCCAACACATACAGGGGGGCAGGGTGACACTGACAGTGTCATTGACTTTGCACCATTGGACCAAATTCACAGCAGGTATGAGTGCGGAAGCCACTTCTTCATCATGGAAGTGACCATTTCCCGGTTGTGTTCAGTTTACAAGAAACCAGAAAGTTAGTGCATGCTACACTAACTGCACGCAATATACCCTAACTACACACTATCTAACATATTAAACTATGTACGCACTAACATTAACTACAACATTTTACAACTAATTCACGTTTTGTAATATACATTTACTACAGGCACCAGATACTAGTTACATAAAACGCATACTAGTTACCACACTACACACATTGCACACTAACTGCACACACAACACACTACTACATACAAAACACGCCCACTAACTACATACCTTCACACTAACTACAACACACTACACAATTTAAATACATTACCTACGCACTCGAACAGTAAAATACACACACTACACACTAAAAGCACACTAACTACACACTAATTATTTGTTGTCTATACACTATTTACGAACTACACACTAAGTTCCCAAAATTTAAATTCACACTGATAACAAAAATAACTAAAACACTATAATCACCCTCAACTACCCCACTAACTACAGCACTACACACTAACTACACACACCAAAATGCTAAATGCAAACACTACACACAACTACATTTGGGCTACACATTAAAATTAACACTAACTACACTGTCCCCAGAGTGGAGTGAGGGGTGTTTGAAATAGAAACTGTTACATCTGTCTCTTGGATGTCTGAAGGCATGTAAGTTGTTTGTGTATTTTATTAATTCTTTTTTTTCACCACTAACACCATCCAAAAGCATAACAGCACGACCATGAATTTAGCGAGGACTGACATTTAATAAAAAAATGAGATGGAAATGATGTTTATAGCACATGAACAACGTTAATTTTTATTATATCACACTCCCTGTCGGGTGGAAAAGGATTCACAGCATCACTCATGACACAATACAATAAAAGGGGGCAAAAGAATTCATAGCATCACTTATATGACACAAGCAACAACAACAACAACAACAATTTCTAACATTCTCAAAGAAAATTATCGTTTGAGTCTGTCGAGATAAGAATTTAAATCCTGCTGGAATCACATCACTGGTCAGTCTGTTGCTGTCCAAGCTGGGTAAGACTTGCACACACACATTAAAAAAAATCACTCGTGACCCTCAATTTCGGAAAGCAATGATGGCAGTCCACGTAATACCAACTTCCGGACTGGGTGCAGAAGAAGAAAACTGGTCCCCATACCTGGGACTGGGTAAATGGGAACTAAGTCAAACAGTTAGCACTGGTCAGCCGTCCGGGGAACCCACCCGGGGTTGGTTGACCACGGTTCAAAGAACCGCGATTGACAGATGGACTGTTCTGCCCTAGACCCTCGGCCGCATCGAACAACTGTGGTTCATCGGCTAAATCACGAGAAACATCGAGTTACAGTCCGAGATCCACATGGCAGCGCGTGGGAGTTGTACACCGATTTAATCGATTAACGAGAAGAGAACGGATTTTCCATTTACAGGAAAAACCCTTTAGATGTGTAAAGACGATGATGAAATTTTTCGTCGATATAGATTTCCAAGACAAGAACTGCTGGGCTCATTGATCGTTTTTGTGATCCATGGATTCATATTGGCAACAAGGAAGGGCAGTTTTGCCTGCAAGTGTGCAAATTATGATTGCCCTGCGATTTACGCCACGGGAGTTTTCAAGAAATTCTTGGTGATATTTTTGGTGTTCCAGAATGT
>JAFLJL010015032.1:19944-36289 GCA_018398815.1 Conus ventricosus | reverse complement strand
AGTAATATTTTCAACAGTGACAAATGTGATTTGTCAGTCCCTGGAAAAAACATGTTACTGACCAATAAGAGAAGCTGACAGAATAAAAAGGAATTGTTTTTTTAAATGGGTGGATTCTTGGAGTGATTGGATGCAATTGACTGCACACATGCTAATTTCATTCCCAGCAGAGTTGGAAGCGTGTAACAAATGGATATCACAGTATTAACGTAAAATTAACTGTGAGCGACTTGAAACATTTGAAACTGTGTGTGAGGCATCCAGGATCAGCCCATGATCCAGGCAGGAAATGACAAACAAAACTAAGCTAGTTTCTTAGTAACGTCCTCACAATAGCTTGTGATTTCACTCCCCCAACATCGACTGGCCCGACACTTATAATCTAACAAACAGTACCCAACAAGAAGTAAATTTAGACATACCTTGACTTGTCGCTGATTACGACCTGGAACAGATGGTGGATTTCCCCACTAGAAAAGAGAGACCCCACTAGACATTATACTGACCTCCCACCCCCCTTTAAGTCCATGCAAACCCCTACCCTCCAATGGCAATAGTGACCCGACATCGTCCTCTGACCACGACCTTGCCCCCATCAACCCAGCGCACCCGCGGAAATCTTCCTCGGAAGAAAACGCGTTAAGGGATTCGTCAAGTGTGCAGAGTTTGCAACACCTACCATAACCCGACCATCAGCACCCAAAACACGTTAGGAGCAAATGTGGTGGACATCAAGGAGATTGGTTTTCAAGACAGTGGAGAAACGTTGTACCAAAAGACCTCTGCCCGCAAGGCACATCAACCCTGACAACACCTCAATCCGTCGAGCCATCTGGCACAAGCAGGAGCCCATAAAAAGGCACCAGGACTGGGAAGAAGAGGACATGGACAGGTAAGGGGACCCAGGCCCTGACCCCTTTATGAGATTCAGGGAGGGCAAGTATTTGGAAGATGTGTTAAGCCAAGGGCTTCGCACCAACTCAACCTTCTGTCCTACGTAAAGCAAGAAACAAAAAGCTGAGGAATGGCCCTTTAAAGGACAAGCAGGCTTTCTGAGGAGCAATAGTCAGAATAAGGAGATCCTGGGCGATCAGTTCCGGTCTGTTTTTACACAAGAGAATACCACCAGTATCCCAGACAAAGGACCAAGTCCTTATCCTGATATGCCCCCAATACAAGTCAGCGAAGCCGGCGTTAAGAAACTCCTTCTAAATCACCAGCCTTGCAAAGCCACCGGACCAGACAACATTCCAGCTTTCGTTCTAAAAACCATAGCTTCAGAACTGTCTCCTCTCCTCACTAAACTCTTCAAACTCTCTCTTGACACTGAACAAGTTCCGTCCTATTGGAAACAGGCCAACATTGTCCCAATATTCAGAAAGGGTGATCGAAGCCTGCCATCAAACTACAGACCAATGTCTCTGACTTCTATCATGTGTAAAGTGCTAGAACACATTGTACACAGCAATGTAATGGATTTTTCGACCTCCACCAAGTTCTCACTGACTGTCAACATGGCTTCCGCCAACGACGCTCCTGCGAGACTCAGTTAATTGTCACTAATCATGACATTGCTAAGAGACTTTCCCAGGGTGCGCAAGTAAATGTAGTGCTCCTAGACTTCTCCAAGCCTTCGACAAGGTCCCTCACCAAGGCTTGCTGCGGAAACTGCACTACTATGGAGTACGGAACCAGTCATTTCTCTTCGGCAGAACGCAGCAAGTGGTACTCGAAGGCATACACTCATCTCCTGCCCCTGTCCTCTCCGGTGTCCCCCAAGGCACTGTCTTGGGTCCACTTTTTTTTCCTTACATACATAAATGACCTTCCTGATGGGGCCCAAGGACTCCAACACCCGGCTGTTCGTAGATGATGCTCTCCTCTACAGGAATGTCGGCAGTGCCAAGGACCCGTCCTTGCTGCAAGCTGATCTTGACCACCTGGCAGATTGGGAAGACACTTGGCAGATGAGATTCAATAATTTATTTTTTTAAAAACAACAACAACAACAACAAACAAACACGTGTATGCCCTGAGCTGAATGAAATCAGAAATTCACAAACAGATTAAATATTACTTCATAGACAATTTTCATCTCAAAACTCAAAATCAATATGTCCTACGTTTTAGCCATCTTTAATCATTTAAAGATGAGATTCAAAGCAGGAAAGTGCAACACACTCCACACCCTCGCCAGGCAGACACCTTTCCTTCCACTCTGCATATACTCTTCATGAACAAACCCTGGAAGCAGTATCCTGAGCCAAGTACTTAGGGGTAACCATGACAAAGGATCTATCCTGGACCAAGCACGTTGAAACGGCGGCAGCCAAAGGGAACTGGGCAGTGGGTTTTCTTCGCAGAAACTTAAAAAAAACTGCACCGCTGAGGTCCGCAAAGCCACCAGTCGAAGACGGTTAAGCGAAAGTGCCAGGGGAGACAAATTTTGACTTCAGGGTATCCGTCAGTTTCGCTTATCCCTTGCAACGTTTAAACGAATTTTTTTAGATCCCACTTTCGCTTAACCGAAGTTACCATTGCCAAACTGAAATGATCAACCAACGTTTGTTAATCTGTAATGAGACACGTATCTATCATTAAATGCAACCATTTTTAACAGTTTTAAAGCCATTTAAGCCATCTGGCACCATCCGATGTGTTAGGCTGATCAGGGGAACATCTCGGGTTTTCTTCATTTTGGATATACATGTACTGTAATTCACAGATTCTAGGGGAAAAAATCACAAACGCAAAATTTTACTAGAATGAAACCTTCAATCTGGTCAAAAAGAATTTGTGCGACTTTTATTTACTTCAACTCGGCTCACTTAAGCCAATCATGGGATTGGGCCTACTTGCTCGCGCGCATGTGTGTTATACGTGTGTTTTTGTGAATGTCTGTCTTAACACATACACAAATAAGCTATACACACACGCACACATTCACATATTCACTAATACACACACACACACACACACACACACACACACACACACACACACACACACACACACACACACACTCATATATCAAGAGAACAGCACCTTTAATTCCAATGGCAGCGTCCAGCTGTTCCAACTAAGTTAACTTTAGAGGGAGATGGCAGATGTGTGTGGAAGACGCTGCATCATTTTAAGGAAAATCAAAGTTGACGTCACCATTATTTTGGCTTTAAATCTTAGTGATGCGTGAAAACTGAAATAGCAATTCTAGGCTTATTCATTGAATTAACTTATTGTTTATCCAAGTTTGAATGGAAACAAAAGGTAGAAGAGTGTAAAAAGGACCATTGTTTGCTAATAACATTTCAACCTAAGGTGAGTGTGTCCACGCACATGTTTTGTGTGTGTGTGTGTGTGTGTGTGTGTGTGTGTTGTGTGTGTGTGTTGTGTGTGCATTGGTGTGTGAGGTGGTTGAGTCAAGCGACGATGCACATTGTTTAAGAAAGGCCTTTTGCACGTAAATCCGTCTATACACGTGATTAAGCAAAACGAAAGAAAAAAGCAAACAGACGGTAAACATTAACAATTTTTGCTAATCAAAATGAAATGTACACAGAAAAGAAGGTTTGTTTTCAGTCTCAAAGAAGAGGTGACTGGCAGGGGAGGGGGTGGGGAGGGAGCTGATGAAACATCATTTACAATAGTAACACTTCAAACGACAAAAAGAAATCTTAAGCCACAATTAAAGTACAAATGCAACACAGAATAAAACAACTGCAATGAAAGGGGACTGAATGTTCACTCAAAAGCATATGAAAGGAAAATAAATCGAATCCTTGGAAGTGGAACCACATCAACAAACAAATCGACACAATGACAGCACATACAATAACTATCATGTATAGTAATGCTGTCAGTTCACAAAATGTGAGTGATTTTAGCCTATATTCCTTTTCCTTTACCATTCTGAACTGCCTTTAAACAAACAAACAAACAAAAAAACAGAAAACAAACATACAATCAAAACCCAACCAACGGGCAGGATCTTCTTAAGAATAGGCTAAAACCACATCTCTCTGATATTTCCATCATCAGAAACCATCCCTAAATCTTGACACTTGACCACTCTCTTGAAATGGGGCGCAGAGGCTGCGTAGGTAAATCCTCTCCTCTTTCCGCTACCAGGTACATGGAAGACAGGATTGTATCCAGGCCACTTCCTAGAGATCAGCGAGCACTGTGAAGACAACAATGGTTTTGCAAAAGATGGCACTGCAACGACTCAGCTCAGTTCCCCATGTTTTCAGTACAAGAGGTGGAACCTTTCATTTGAGGTAAGAGAATGTAAATATGTTGGTTCAAGACCACCCATCTGATTCGCCCGAAAACCCCCTTTTTCACTAAAACAAATCATCGCCCATCAAAATATCAGTTTGGGCCAAATTTAACACCTGTTGCCACAAAATTAACATGCCAAAACCTTTCTAAAATTGGCGTAATTAGGGGGTTTCCGTGTAGAATAATATGGGTGATCGTGAACGAACATATTTATATTCTCTCCAGAGACATAAAATCAACTAAATACTTATATGGCTTGACAACTCCAACACAGACCGCTTCCAACCAATATTGATTGCTGGAACTGTGTGCAGCGGAGCATGCAAGGCAAGCCCAAACAGCAAACCAGCCTGCATGGCAACTACAGCACCGCTCAGCTATTGATAACGTCATGATTTGATTCTGGCAGCAGCAGCGGCAACAGCAACAGTGGCAACTTACGGTGTTCAGATCCGTCTAGCCTATTTATAACCAGTAGATTATTTTAGAACATTCGATGTATGACGCATAGCACAATCGGCCAAAACAGTTCTAGACATGTCTCCCGCGTGTAAACCTCCTATCAAATCAAGTGCTGAGCTTAAATCACGTGACATTTTGTTGTTAGCAACCTGTCACCAGCGCTCTTTCTATCTGCCATTCTGCATTTGGGAGGTGCTGTGCAGACGTGTGTTTTCTGTAGAGAGAGAATGTTTGCCTGTAAAGATTTTGTTTAAACTAAATATTATCTATGTCGCAAGATAGTATTTCTTCAGAATTAGAGAGAGAACTTTAGAAAATCAAATTGCGCATCAAGAACTTTTAAATATTCACAACAGCCAACAACTTTAATTCTAACCTTCTCCGACTATGGAAGGTCAGATGTCTGTGTGGAACGATGAACAATCTTAAACTATTAAAGAGAATCTCAGCTACCACAACGATTTTGTTCAAGTGTTAAACTCAAATGAAAGCTGAAGGGCCGTCTCAGAACGGAAAACTACCTAAATTTCCCACTCTTCCAAAAAGAAAACTGACATCGTTGTATGGGTGCCTGAAGCGAAGAAACGAAAGACGAGGTCATCAGAAGAACTTCACTGGTACTTACAATCAAAAGAGACTGATGTGAGTAAGAAAGTGAGAAAAGAAGTCTTTGTTTTTGCTCCAGAAGAAATATGACTTCAGGCATTGCTATTAGAAAGCTGAAGGAAGATACAGGCAAATTCAAAGGGAGGAGGCGACTAGCATGTGCTTTAATCTACAATATGGCAGTCTTTTACATGTCACTTTTGACATCTTTGAAGAAGATAGAAAAATGGAAAGAACCCAAGGAAAAATGGGATGAGGGGTTGAGAGAACATATTGGAATCTCTCCTTTCATACTCTCGCAAACTGAGGGAAAATAGCCTCTTTGTTGAAACCATATTTTCAAAGGTTTTCTACCGTTGGACTATCTTTTTTTTGAAATCTACTCAATGAGAAAAGAATTAAAGGCAATGTTTTTGAGTAGTGAGGAGATAAGAAACTATTGGGCTACCCCAAACAACAACCAATGTGTTTTGTCCACAATCCTCCCAAGACCAACCAAGCGTGTCTACAAGCTAAAGAGACCCAGCGCTCCAACCATGGTCGGTCAAAGGTCATGATAGCAATCCTCACAAGACCAACCAAGCGTGTCAACCAGCGCTCCAGCCATGGTCGGTCAAAGGTCATGAGAGGGAGGGAAAAAACCCTTGTCAGTGCTCCAGCCATGGTCGGTCAAAGGGTTTTACCTGCTGACTTTCGATTCCATGACTTTGTATATAATGAAAATGACTTTTTTTGCTGTTGTGGTTTCGCTGTTTTGCTGCTGTGGTTACCTGCTTTATCTTCATCCGCTTCGCCATTTTGCTGCTTTCAGGCTGCTTATTCGGCGGTCGCTGAGAGAACTTTGAAAGAGATCCTGTGATCAATATTCAGGATTTTGATAAGTGTTTTTGGCGGCTGTCTCGAATTTACGTCGTTTAATTTGTGAAAACAAAAAGCCCCTTTCACATTCCCCGCAAGCACCTCCCTATCTATTGTGTGTTTGTTTGTTTGTTGTTTGTTTGTGTGTGCGAGCGTTTTGCCCTACAAAGCAGTGCAGTAATCCAGGTCAAAACGATCTGGGGCTGATTGGCCTAGTTAATTAAACCACCCCCGCCCACGCATGCACCCATAAAACTTCTTCTGATTTTTGCCACAAAACAAGAGAAACTGATTACTTAATTTTTTAATTTATCATTTTATTTTGGTTTAAAAAATGAAGGCCGAAGAGCGACAGAGCTTATCAATATACTTTACGAGTTGGATTGGGAGCGGGAGGGCGATAGAGAAGAGTTAAAGAACAGGTTTGAAGAATTAATTACTGATCTTTTTGAGCGAAATAAAATGCGAGAAAGTGTATTGGAACCCAAACAGTAAAATACCAATTCTGGCCTCAACCAGTTGTAAAGCTTTTTGCTATTTTACTTGATAATATAGCCCCTGAAGATGTTAATCTGACTGTTTCTACTAGCCCTAAAAGAGTAGCTATTCACTTTAAGAAGACAGGTTTAACGATTAAAAAAAGACTATGAATAATAACTGAATTTACAATTAATTTTATTTATTTTTTTAAAATTGTGGGTTTTAAAAAAATGACTGCCAAACTCAGCGAATCTGATTTAAAAAATTGTAATGAACTATTTGACGAAACAATGAATTATTAAACATTGATTTTAGTGAATTTGGGTTTGAGAATGATTAGACAATATAATAAAAGATCATAGTGAACTATTTAACGAAGCAATAAAAGTGATGAACATTGACTGTAGCGATTCAGAAAAGCTAAAATATTAGCAGGTGTTTTTGTAAGGTTAGGGTGTCTTGAAGTGTTGCCAAAGCTTGGGTGAAGAAATAAAAAGCGTGTTTTTTACTTACTTTATATACATTTATTTTTTTGATTTACGTAAATATTGTGGCTTTAAAAATGACAGCCACAAGTAAATTCGAGGATGGAAAACTATATACGATGGAAGAAATATTTGGTAGTGACAAAAAATTTAAGCAATACATTTAGCGAAGTAGACATGGACTTTATTAACCCCACAAACGTTCAGGAAAGCGTAGCACAGGGCCATCTCTAAAATCCCAGAGTCTCTTCAGAGGGGAGCCGCCAGTAAAGTCTGTTGACCGTTCTGATTGATTATATAACGCCTGATGGTAGTAACATGGAAGTCTGGGTTTCAACTAACAGAAAGAAGTAATCAGCAAATCACGACTTTAATCTAACTGGGCTGACTACATGCTTACACAGTTTAACCATGCAAGTGAGGGGGGCAAAGTTAAGGGGTTTCGGATGGTCTGAAGGAACGGTCCTTGAAATCAGATTGAGAAAAACCCAAAGTTCTATCCTATAGTTGGCAATTCTTACCTTCCTCTCCCAAAAGAGTGTTTTTAAAATGAGCAGTCTTAAACATACATAATTCTGACAAACATGTGTTTTATGGGGGTGTGTTTTAAGCACATCTACATCCTGTCAAAAATCTGCAAACAGAGTTTCCAATTATGAACAATACAAACAAGAGCTGAACTTTGATAACAAAACCTTTCCAGTGAGTGTAGAAAGTATATCTCAGTTTGAAGAACAAAACAAACCAATTACTGTAAACGTATACACATGGTCTGTAGAAGCCGATATAGTGCCTCTAAGGGTTTCTCCCAACGCTCCTACTTTAGGCGAATCACTTGACAAACATGTAGACTGATACTGTTTGCAGACGGTCCAAAGAGTCATTATGTATTAATCAGAACAATAAGCAGCCCTTTGGTTTTTTACATCAAAGAATCCAGCTAAAAAAGCTTTGTAGAAGGTGTTTGGACAGACCCTCAACTATAAAAAACAGCTGCCATCATAGAACTTATTGTAAAAGTTTTGTAGACTGTGAACCAAAACCCTCCTCACACCTAAACCAGGTCTAAAGTTAGTTTTAAGAATGTACACAAAATGCAGATGAGTCCATACGGTTTATGCTGACTTTGAATCAATTTTGCCACAGTACTAGGGCCCCCAACAACAAAACAAAAAAAAAACCCTTTTAACCCACCATCAGATTTGTTCTTATGCGTTTATTGTTGTTAGGTCAGAGGGTCAACACACAACACCTGAGATTTACAGAGGCCCAACGCAGCTAGTAATTTTTTAGAGCAGAGAAGCAACTTCGCCAATCAGTTACCAACCAACTAAATCTTTCAGACATTGTTATGACCCCTAAAGACCAAGAACGTTATGACTTATCTACACACTGTTGGATATGAAACCCAAGAATTATTAGGCAACACAGAAAGAGACCACGACCCACATTACTGGAAATTCAGAGGGGGCCGCGCACAACAATTGTAATCTTCAACTTAAAGGGTTGACCCAAAAAATGGAAACTGCCTATCTTCTTTCATAACTTACGGGGCTACGATTCTCATTTCATCATGCAAGCAGTGACTTCTGAATAAAAAGGGTTACTTGCTTCCCACAGTCTTCAAAAAAGGGACATGACTTTTACTCTTGACTCTTTATCCTTTTATGACCTGCCCAACATCTGATGGCCAGTTTAGATAAGTTAGCGGATCTCTACAAGACTTTCCAATCACTAAACAATACTTTGATCCATCTTTAGTGCGTAAAGGAGTTTATCCTTATGAATACATGAACTCGTGGGATAGGTTTGATGAAGACTCGCTTCCTCCTAAAGGTGCTTCTTTCTAGTCTTAGGGGCCCAAAGACATAACTGACTCTGACTATGAATACGCTCGAAACCCTGACAGAATTACACTGTGAAACAATGGCAAATTATCACGATCATTACTTGATGGCTGACTGTGTTTATTGGCAGACGTCTTTCAGAATTACAGATCTACATGCTAAAACACTACTGTCTAGACTCGTCACATTACATCTCTGCCCCGGGGTTATCTGGGATGCTTTCTTGAAGTCTACAAACATTCAGATTGACTTAATTTCTGATCTACCCACACTTCAGATGATTGAAGACGGTTTAAGAGGAGTATTAGCATGGCCTCACATCCTTACTGCAAAGACAACAAAGTATTTAACGACTATTCCCACTAAAACCAATCCAACTATTTAATGTATTTAGACCCCAACAATTTGTATGGATGGGCCATGAGTAAAACCGTTTCCACTGAAAACTTTAAAATGATACAAGGGCCTCATGGGGTCAATACTGTGTTAGGCATGTTGTCACAGCTTACGCCTGATAATCCAGCAGGACAAAATCTTAGAAGTTGACTTAGAATATCCTAAAGAACTACACGATCTTCACAACGTTTACCCCCTGCCGCAGAAAGATTAAAGATGAGTCCCATCGAACCGCCTAAACGTGTTCCCAATCTTAGGCACAAAACTAAATATGTGTGCCATTACAGACTGTTACATTTTTATTTAAGACACGGATTAAAGTTGACAGCTGTTCACAGAATAATTATCTGTGATCAAGAGCCCTTCATGAGGCCATACATCAAGAAGAATACTGATCTTAGAACCAAAAGCCACCGTGCTTCAGAAAAGACTTCTTTAAACTGTGAACAACAGCTGTTTTGGTAAAACCAGGGAGAACGATACACAATCATAAAGATGTTAAATTATTACAAAAGAAAAACAAGCAATTAAGCTAGTCCTAAACCTAACTATCAAGACTTTAAAAGATTTAGCGACAGCCTGGTTGCATTATGATGAAGAAAAAGGATGTTACGCAGACAAGCCAGTGTTTATTGGCTTTAAAACCGTATTAGAGTTTCAAAGTTATTGATGTTAAAATTTCTGTGCGAATACTTTAAAACCCCGATACCCAAAGCAAGAGTCCCTTTTCACAGACACTGCTCTTTTAATTTTAGACGTCCCCCACAGAACTTTACAAAGATTTAGAAACTGAAGTAGCTAAGGAGTTTAGGGTGGTACGACACATGTGACTAAACCTAAAAGACAGTCCTTTACAATCAAACTGTGAACAAGAAAGTAATTGGAAAGATGAAGGATGAACTTTAATGGGACAGTTATAAAAGAATATGTTGGTTTTAGGTCGAAGATGTATAGCGTTGCTAGCCAGACTTCTGTAATGAAGAAAGCTAAGGGCATAAGTAAAAGAACGTTGTCAAAAAAAATATAACTCACGATAACTACAAGCAAGCTCTCTTTGAGAACAAAGTATTTTATCACACAAATGTTAATCTGCGCTCTACTCTTCACAAGTAAACCAACGCTGTAAAAAAAATCACTAGTCCTAACAATAACAAGAGAACTTTCGTCGTCCTGAGTTTTCATATGCTGTAGGGCCCTTGGAGAACATTAAAAGATTAACTTGACTGACTTAACTTGTACTTAACTTAAGAACTTAACTAGTACTTACTTAAGAACCTAACTAGTACTTACTTAAGAACCTAACTAGTACTTTAAAAAGAACCTAACTAGTACTTTAAATTAAGAACTTAACTAGTACTTATAATTTACTTACACTTTAAATTGTAATTTACTGCACTTAACTTCAAAATTACTTTCTATAACTAACTTTAAATTGTACTTATTTAGGTTCTTAACTTGTACTTATTTAGTTCTTAACTTGTATTATCTATTCTTATCTAGTTCTTTATTTATTTCATTAAAAACTATTCCATAGAAAATGGTCTACTGCAGGAGTTGCACTTTTTGCAGAAGGCGGTTCTTCTTTTTTTACTGTGGGGGCTTGCGGCTTTGTTGTTAGGGATGGTGTTTAGGTATTTATAATGCAAAAAACCCACCAACAACAAAAGCAGCACCCAAAACATAATGATACATCTTATCGTTTGATTGTGATTGGGGATTGTGTTGTTAATTGTGTTGTTGTTGGTGCTGACATGCTGTATTATTATCTAACAATTTTTGTTTTGTTGATTGGGGTTTTCTTTTTGCAGTCTGTTCCATTCAGCTAGTTTACGCCCAGCCTCAACACGTCCAGGAAATTTTAGACTTAGTAACACTACTCACTTGTGGTACATTCACTTGCAGAGCACTTACTTGTGGCACATTCGCTTGCTCCTGCGGACTGTCCTGCGGCGTCTTCTTCTCCTGATCGCTCATTTTTTTATTGCGATTAAATTTAATTTTATCAAATTTATATGATTAAAAGTAAAATTCCCTGAAGAATGGGGATAACATCGTCCCAAATCTGTAATACATGTCCCAGCAAGAGTTTCTAGGGACATGTTTAAAAACCGGGTCTTGCGATAAGTCAAAATTTTAAATCTTCTCTGAATCAACCCGGCGCCATCTTACTTACTAACTTAGCATATAGGCTAATCATTGTCTGCCCCACTGATCTAACCATTTTTGACCCTAACTGCGCTTCGTACCTAGCGTAGTACTTTTCAACGTCTGATGTAGACAGTTGCTGAATTTGTTTCAATACTTAGTTCAGTGCCTAAATACTGTTTAGTTTTTCCACACGCAGCTAGAGAGTATAATCTTTCTTTATGGCAGAGGTCTACGGAGTAGTCTGCTTGCTCCTCTCACTTTAATAGTTCGTCACAATCCATTTTTAAAACAATAAAAAATAATATAATACTTTTAAACCATGATTTAAATTGGTTAATTATGCAGTGCCTATCGTGGCGTTATAGTTTTTTTCAACCCTTGCAAAATGTTTGTTAGGAATAAAACCGCCAAACATGGAAAGATAGAAGATTCGCCAAAAATAGTTGCAACTTTATTTTTAGCTTTTTAAAACAAAGATTATCTGATTTTAAAAAACACATAGACAGCCTTTCGTATTATGATATTTTAATATTTTTATAGTTAATAAAAAGTGAGTGAAAAAAGATTATCAATACGATTTACCACTCTGCTGTAATTAGCGGTCTTAGTATAGGCTATAGCGTGTTAGCAAAAAAACATGTTTAAAATGAGGCCAGCTGACCTAGGGAAAGGTTAGACATTGAGGATGTTGTTAAGGTTATAGTTGTAATTAAAGCAGGGATTGCGTCAAAAGACTTTCTTGTTACCAAGGAATTATTCCAGAAATATTAGTTCATAGAAAGATTAATCTAGAAAATATTGATTTATAAAAAAATGGGGGGGAGTAGTTTGATGGTGGGAAAGGGGCTATTGTTAATGCCTTGGCATTCTCTGGAAGCAATTATATGTTTAGTAAATTGCGGTCCATGAAGAGAGAGAACGTCATAACAAGGGAATGGAAGATTTAGCCAAGCAAGAGATGCTTACGAGAAAAGACGAATTGCTCACTTAGACTTTATTAATAAAAAGTTAAGGGAACAGGGTCATGCAGAGCACACATTACAGACGTTGATGACGCAATGAATGAGTATTACTTAGTGACAGGAAAGAAGTTTCTTACATCGCCACCGCCAGAACTGTCTGACTTTTTTGAACCGTCAGAAGAACAAAAATAGCAGAAATTGGTTTTTATTGTGGGTGCTATGGGAGCAATCTATATTCTTTCACAAACAACTAAAAACAATTTAAAAAAACCATTAAAATACAGTCCTTCTTATGGACAATACGAATACAATACAAGTACAAATATATTATTCTCCTAAAGGGTATTGGAAAGGAAAGACCGCTATTGAAAAACTAAGTAAAGCTGCTAGGTGTCTGAATCAGATGCGAAAGACTGGCTTTCAAAACAGGCAATTTGGCAAATATATCTACCCCCCCAAAAAGAATAATAAGGCCTAGATTTGTTAACTCGTTCCAATGACACCCACCAAAAGGACTTGTTGTATCTTCCACATGACAAAATTAGAAGAAAAAAGTTTAAGTATGGGTCTGACAGTTGTAGACATGGCTTCAAAAAACAAAGACAACTGAACCTTTAACGGGTAAAAGCTCAACGCTGTGGCTGTGGGTTTAAAAACAAATATACATGCGAGGTCATTAAAGTATCCAAGGTTATCCGGTGAGATGGAAAAGGTTAAAGGTTCTGTAAACCAACTGTTTTAAAACATCAGTTCAGTTAAAGAGGATCCCAGGCAACCATCGATCGCAAGCCCTAGTAGAAACTTATAAGAACTAGTGAACGCCTGTTTACCTACAAAATCACAGGAAATTAGGGGCAGAACGGCGTACACAGAATGGGTTAGGGATTTGCCAGCGTCTTACGCCCCATGAACAACAAAGAATTTAAGCAACAGGCTTAAACCATAAAAGCAATCAAATTAAAAAAAATTAGCATTTCTGAAGATTGTGCGGGACCCAAGAAATCTGCCGTTTGGACTAAGGTAAGCTACTTTGTATGCTCCTGGAAGGCGAGGGCGATTGTTAGAATTGAGCCCAGATCCTTTATGAGCCGCAGCGTATTTTTCTAAGTTGAACGAACTAAAGAAAACACCCTGCGTATATTATTTAAGAAGAGACTTATTTTTAAACGGTGTACTTACGTCAAAAAAACCCGCCCCTAAAAGATCGTTTGTTCGTGAAGACTGCAAGCTGTCCCGCCAAACACAGTAAGTAACAAAAAAAATAGTATTTGTTAAACTTAATTTTTGGGGGCCTATTTTGGGGTTTAAACTGATTGGTGTTTGTTTTTCAATGTCTGTTTAATCGCATCAGTGTCTACCTGTCGTGAAGTAAAAGTCTTTCTCCATCCTTTTGAAGTTCAATTTTTTGGTCCGTCTGTAATCCTCACCACAGCCATAAGCTTCTGAAATTCTTTGTTGTAAAGTTTTCAACCTGTAATGATTTGCTTATTTCTTTAATCTTAATGAACAAAGTTTTGCTGATGCTAGGCTTACAATGGCAGTTGCTTTTGTAATTAGAGTTAATTTTTTTAAACCAGCCTTACAATCATTAGACGGCGCCTAACCCTAACTAAGACACCCCAATGCTAAGAGGGGTGCGCCAACCCCAGTACTAAAGCAGCAACACTAGACCCAGCACTTAAGCTACTACAGCTGATGAAGCCATATTACATAAGAAAGATATTTAAAGCTTTACAATGAAAAGTGGAGAAAACAATGCAGGTTAACAATTCTTCAGTCATTATAGTTTAAAACTTGGCAAAGAATTGAATTAAAAAAAAAAAAATAAAAATTAATAAAAAAAGGGGAAATAATTTTAAAATATGAAAAACCCTCACTTAGCAGCCTGAGGGAACCATCGTACTTCCCTTCGAAGGGAGATCTATTTTATGCCTGCTCCAGCCTTTCGTCGCTGGACGGACCATCAGGGAGACACGGCTGATTGTGTCTGGCTCTTTGGTGTCAAATAGAGACACACCAAAGTCCATAATTTTTGGTTTCCATCACCAAGGTTCAAAAAGAATCCAACAGCAACCCCCAAAGCGCCAGCGAAGGATAAAATGGAACAAAAGGAAAATTGGCGAAGAAAAAGGTTAAAAACAAAAGCCCTTATGCAAACAGTTAAAAAGTAGGGGACAATCTTGAGCCTATGCTGGGATCCATTCAAAAGGATGAAGGGAGATCAAAAGATATGGAACATGTGAGTGGGGCTCTGCTGTTCAATCCCAAGCATGTGATGGCAAAAATTGTACAGAAAAACTTCTTGGATCCCTAAGAGATGCAATCTCCCAAATGATTGACCAAACATTATACTGCTGAACAATGAAATATGGGAGAAAACAAGTGCGGTTAAAAAATTCTTCAATCCCCTTATAGTTTAACGACTTGGCAAAGATTTGAATTTAAAAAAAAAAAAAATTAAAGATGAATAAAAAATGGGGAGAATATATTATAAATATGAGAAACCCTTCACTAGCAGCCTGAGGGAACCATCGTACTTCCCTTCGAAGGCAGATCATTTGTATTGCCTGCTCCTAGGCCTTTCGTCCGCTGGATCGGACTCATCAGGGAGACACGGCTGATTGTGTCTGTGCTCTTGGTGTCAAATAGAGTATTTAAAGCTTTAGCATATTTCTTTCTAGTAACTCTATACTTATCCAAGTCGCTTTCTATTTCCTTTTGAAGTTCAGTTATTTGTTTTAACCTAAACTGTTGAACATGCATTTTTTTAATTAAGATTATTTATTAATTAATCTTGTACATATCTTCTTATTAATCCTTCTGGCAGCACTTCATTACAGAGTAAAACGCAATAAAATCAACATACTTAATTAAAATAAAGTCGAGTACTGTTAGCTTGTCTTTGTCAACCATCACAGTAACCTTGTCAGATGATACATGGGGGGTTATTTTGTCTCCGTTTTTAGTAATTGCAATAACGAGCCTAAGAGGGGCATCCAAGTTTTCAGCCTTTATTTTTATGCCTCTAATTAACGTATGTTCTGGCAAACTAGGGTCACCCTCCCTTGGAGTAATAAATAAGCAAAAATCATCGTCATTTGTCTAGGTAGTGGTAGTAGCTTTGGGGTAAATTCTAAGCCGACGTGGTCGCCTCCCCCTTCAGCTAAGGACCTCTTTCTCTGTAGCATATAATCAGAACCCTGCCTAGTTATTTCAATCTGTTTTTTCTGTTGTTTCCTGGGACAAGGCTAACAAGAAAGGGACCTTCATTTAAGGCTTTTCTAAAATTGTTTTTCTTATCATAGTATACATTGGGGCTTCGTAGTTCAAACTTTAAATTCCAAGCAATTTCAGGAAGCAGCGCCCAAGCATTCTCTCTTTATGAAGTTTGTATTCATGTTTGCCAAATCGTTTGCCCTTAAATTTCTTATTTCTTCTAGGGTAGGATATTGCTGTCGTTTTTTGTCTTCAATTTCTGTTCGTTTGTAAACCCCGTCATCTGTGTACTCAAATCCATAAACATTTCCTGACACTCCTATTAGATCAAACTCGGTTGTGTCTGCTAGGTCTTTTAGCTCTACTGCAACGCATTTAGGGCTAGCGCCTTTTGATTCTGCTGGTCCTAGAGACATTCTTTTATAATAAAAATTATAATAAACAAATTGTTATAAACAATCAATAATAAACAAATTAAAATAAACAAACGATGAACTGGGGGTCGTCCGCAAGCATAGCTGCGTGCTTAACTTTCTAACTGCTCTTTTATTTTTGTCCCTTATTAAGTTTTTTCAAAGCTAAAATAGCTATCGGTGCTTAAAAA
>JAFLJL010015032.1:0-13082 GCA_018398815.1 Conus ventricosus | reverse complement strand
TCCAAAATAACAAAACTAGCAAAGACAAAAATAAAACGCAGACCCATTTGATTTTTCTGTTGGCATTATGATGAAGAAAAGGATGTTACGTAGACAAGCCAGTTTTGGCTTACCGTATTAGAGTTTCAAATTATTGTTAGAATTCTGTGCGACTACTTTAAACCGCATACCCAGAAGCAAGAGTCCTTTACACAGACACTGACTCTTTTATTCTAGACGTCCCCCAGAAGACTTTTACAAAGATTTAGAAACTGAAGTAGCTAAAGGAGTTGATGGTGGTACGACACATGTGACTATCCTAAAGACAGTCCTTTACATCAACAGTGAACAAGAAAGTAATTGAAAGATGAAGGATGAACTTAATGGGACAGTTATAAAAGAATATGTTGGTTTGAGGTCGAAGATGTATAGCGTTGCTAGCCAGACTTCTGTAATGAAGAAGCTAAGGGCATAAGTAAAGAAGTTGTCAAAAAAAATATAACTCACGATAACTACAAGCAAGCTCTCTTTGAGAACAAAGTATTTCATCACACAAATGTTAATCTGCGCTCTACTCTTCATCAAGTAAACACAACTGCTGTTAACAAAAAATCACTAGTCTCTAACAATAACAAGAGAACTTACGCAGTCCTGAGTTTTCATATGCTGTAGGGCATTGGAGAACTTTAAAAGATTAACTTACTGACTTACTTGTAACTTAACTTAAGAACTTAACTAGTACTTACTTAAGAACCTAACTAGTACTTACTAAGAACCTAACTAGTACTTAACAAGAACCTAACTAGTACTTAACTTAAAACTTAACTAGTACTTATAATTTACTTACACTTAACTTGTAATTTACTTGCACTTACTTCAAATTACTTTCTATAACTAACTTAACTTGTACTTATTTAGTTCTTAACTTGTACTTATTAGTTCTTATTTGTACTTATCTAGTTCTATCTATTCTTATTTATTCATTAAAAACTATTCCATAGAAAATGGGTCTACTGCAGGAGGTTGCACTTGTTTTGCAGAAGCGGTTCTTCTTCTTTTACTGTGGGGGCTTGCGGCTTTGTTGTTAGTATGGTGTTAGGTATTTGAAGCAAAAACCCCACCAACAACAACAGCAAAACCCAATACATAATGATACATCTTATCGTTTGATTGTGATTGTGATTGTGTGTTTAATTGTGTTGTTGTTGGTGCTGACGATGCTGTATTATTATCTAACAATTTTTGTTTTGTTGATTGGTTTGCTTTTTGCAGTCTGTTCCATTCAGCTAGTTTACGCCCAGCCTCAACACGTCCAGGACTTTAGACTTAGTAACACTACTCACTTGTGGTACATTCACTTGCAGAGCACTTACTTGTGGCACATTCGCTGCTCCTGCGGACTGTCCTGCGGCGTCTTCTTCTCCTGATCGCTCATTTTTTTTATTGCGATTAAATTTAATTTGATCAAAATTTATAATGATTAAAAGTAATTAATCCCATGATGAATGGGCATAAAATCGTCCCAAATCTGTAATACATGTCACATGCAAGAGTTTCTAGGGACATGTATTAAAACCGGTCTTGCGATAAGTCATATTTTAAATCTCTTCTTCTGAATCAACCGCGCCATCTTACTTACTAACTTAGCATATAAGCTAATCATTGTCTGCCCCACTGATCTAACCATTTTTGACCCTAACTGCGCTTCGTACCTAGCGTAGTACTTCTCAACGTCTGAAAGTAAAACAGTTGCTGAATTTGTTCAATACTTAGTTCAGTGCCTAAAATACTGTTAGTTTTTCCACACGCAGCTAGAGAGTAAATCTTCTTTATGGCAGAGGTCTACGGAGTAGTCTGCTTGCTCCTCACACTTTAATAAGTTCGTCACAATCCATTTTTAAAAACAATAAAAAATAATATAATACTTTTAAAACCATGAGTTAAGTTGGTTAATTATGCAGTGCCTAAACGTTGGCGTTATAGTTTATTCAACCCTGCAAAATGTTTGTTAGGAATAAAACCGCCAAACATGGGAAAGAATAGAAGATTCGCCAAAACTAGTTGCAACTTTATTTTTAGCTTTAACAACAAAAGATTATCTGATTAAAAAGCACATAGACAGCCTTTTCGTATTATATATTTAATTTATTTGTTTATTTAATAAAAAGATGCGTGAAAAAAGAAAATCAATACGAGTTACCACACCTGCTCTGCTGTAATTAGCGGTCCTTAGTATAAGGCTATAGTGTGTTAGCAAAAAACAGTTAAAAATGAAGGCCAGCGGATCTAGGAAGGTAGACATTGAGGACGTTGATTAAGGTTATAGTTTGTAATAACTGCAAGGGAATTGCTTTCAAAAGACTTTCTTGTTACACAAGGGATATCCCAAAAATATTAATACATAGGCAAAATAAACTAGAAAATATTGATTTATAAAAACAGAAGTAGGATTAGATCTGATGGTGGGAGGAGCTATTGTTAATGCTTAGGCCATCTCACGGCAGCAATTATATGTTTTAGTAAAATGCGATCTGACGAAGAGGGAGAAGCCATACCAAAGCAATGTAATGAATTGCAAAGTCGAAGAGGCCGCTTACGAGAAAAGACGAATTGCTCACATTAGACTTTATTAATAAAAGGTTAAGGGAACAGGGCCATGCCGAGCAACACATTTACATACGTTGATGAGGCCAATGAATGAGTCTTCTTAGTGACAGTGAAAAGAAGTATCTAACATCGTCGGACCGCCAGAACTGTCTGACATTTATGAACCACTGAGGAACATAAGAACAGCAGAGATAGTTTTTTATTGCAGTTGGCATGACCTCAGTCTAACTTGTTGTCTCACTTTCCTTGTGTAAAATAAATGCAATTTAAAAATAATAACAAAACGAAGTACAAAACGAAGTACAAAATATATTATTCTCCTAAAGGAATTGGAAAGGAAAGACCGCTATTGAAAAACTGAGTACAGCTGCTAGAGTGTCTGAATCAGATCGAAAGACTGGCTTTCAAAACAGGCAATTTGGCAAATATATGCTGCCTGCCCCAAAAAAGAAAAAATAAGGCCTAGATTAGTTAACTCAGTATCCAAATGACACCCACCATATGGACTTGCTGTATCTTCCACATGACAAAGTTAGAAGAAAAAAGTTTAAGTAGCCTGACAGTTGTTGACATGGGCCTTCAAGATAAAAGACTCGAGCCTTTAACGGATAAAAGCTCAACTGCTGAGTGGTCAGTTTGCTTTACAACATATATACATTCGAGGCCCATTAAAGAAATCCTAAGGAAGATTCAGTTGATTATATTGAAGGAAAAGAGTTTAAAAAGGTTCTAGTAACAACCACAGTTTTTAAAAACATCATTTTAGCAATTAAGAAGGGATCCAGTCAAACCATCGAACACCAACCCTAGTCGAAAAGGGTTTTTTTTTTCATGTAATAAGAATCTAGCTGATCGCCTGTTTACCTATCAATATCCAGATAAATTAATGGAAAGAGACTCACACAGAATGGTTAGGAGATAGCAGCAGTCTACGCTTCACAATGAAAAAAAAAAAAACAATGAAGAATTTAAACAACAGGTCTTAAACCATAAACGCAATCAAAAAAAAAAAAATTAGCATTACTGAAGATATATGCAGGTGACTCAAAAACTCATGCCGCTGACAAAAAGTAAGATACTTGTATGCTCCTAGGGAGAGGTAGAAGTTGATGTTAGGAATAGAGCTATAGATCCCATATGGATCGTAGGTAGGACGTAAAGAAGTATGAAAGAATTATGAAAACATCCCCCACCCTTATACATTTAAGAGAGACCTCTCTTCTAGCGGTGGCTACTGCTCTAAAAAAAAGGCCTGCCCCTAAAAGATCGTATGTTCGTGAAGAGCCTGCAAGTTTCCCGCCAAAACACAGATAGTTAACATAAAAATAGTAATTTTTTTTTTGGTTAAACTTATATTTTTTTTGCTTATAATGGGTTAACTGATCTTGTGTTTTTGTTAATCAAATTTTTTGTTTATTGCATCAGTGTCTACCTGTCTGAAGTAAAAGACTTTCTACACTCCTTTGAAGTTCAATTTTTTGTCGAACTGTAATACCCTCAACCATCGAGCCAAAAGCTTTTGAAATTCTTCGTCTGTAATGTTTCATCCTGAAAATTATTTTGCTTAATCTTAATCTTAATGAACAAAGTTTTGCTAATGCTAGGGGCAACAATGGCAGTGTGCTGTTTGTAATTAGGAAGTTAATTTTTTTAAAACAGCACTATAATCATAGACACAGCTGCCTAAACCTAAACTAAGACCCCTAATGCTAAAGAAGGCTGGCGCTCCTACCCCCAGTAGCAAAACTAAAACATCAACACTAGACCCAGCACTTACGCAAGCTACATCTGATGAACTAGTAATACATAAGTAAATAAACTAAAGCATTAGCTATTTCTTTCCAGTAACCCTATACTTATCTAAGGTCGCTTTCTATTTTCCTTTTGAAGTTCAGTTATTTGCATTACCCTAACCCTGTTTGACCATGCCTCTGTTGTTATAATCAAAATTAATTTTTGAAAAAATGTTTTATTAATCCTTTTGGTATCACTTCACCAACAGAGTAAAAGAGCAATAGAAATCAACATACTTAATGAAAATGAAGTCGAGTAACTTAGTTTGTCTTTGTCAACATTCATAGTAACTTTGTCAATGATGAAAAAGTGTTTAATTCATCTCTCGTTTTAAGTAATGGCAATAACCAAGCAAAGAGTCCCTCGCAATTTTACAGCCTTTATTTGTACGACCTCTGCTAACGTCACATGTACTGTCAACTATAATAGACTTCCCGCTGGATTCATTAAAAACAAAAATCAAAGTACATGTTAAGGTCATTGGGGTTTGGGGTAAATCTAGATTACTGTGTCATCCCCCACTGTCAGCTTAATGGCTTCTTTCCTGCTCAGTCACATAATTCAATTTTATAATGTATCTATTACAATCTGCTTTTTCGTTTTGTGTATCCAGGAACAGACTAGTAACAAAGGGGCCTGCATTCAATACCTTTCTGAAATTTTGTTATTTATCAAAGTATACATTGGGGCATCGCAATTAAATTTAAAATCCCCAGTTTAATTCAGGACGCAAGACCCAGTTAATTGTCTGTCTACAAATCAATATTCATAATTGCCGTAATCATTTGTTTCTAGATTTCTTAATTTTTTCTAGTTTAGGATTTGCTGCCGTTTTTTTATCTTCATCTGTTCTTATGTAAAACCCAAACCCCATCATCTGTGTAATTCAAATCCATAAACATTTCCAATCCACCCCTATCAAATCAAACTCAGTTGTGTACTCTATTGACTTGTTTATGCTCTTACTGCACCGCATTTGGAGCTAGCAGCGCTCTTTTTATATCTGGCCCTCGAGACATTTCACTCTTTAAATATTAAAATTATAAAAAACAAATTGTAGTAGGATCAACCACAAATAAACAATCTACAAAAAACAAACGAAATTGAAACTGGGGGGTCCATATCGTAAGCATAGCTTAGGCGTGCTTAGATTTTCTAAACTGCACATTTATTTTTTTTTTAGCTCATCATTGTCCCTAATTATATAATTTTCGCTTAAACATTCTTCAAAACATCGTTATCCGTAGTGAAAAATAATACAACGATTTTAACTGCGATCTAAAGTCTTTAAAGACGGCAATTGTATTTTTGTAGTTACGAGCCATACAGAAACAAAGGCGTGACGACCACTAAGCTAGCTTTGATAGAGCTTATCTTGGTTTTAACAATTCTCTTTCACAGATCCAGTCATCAATAATAAACAGTGTTTCAGTTTCCCTCAAATAGCCAATATAAATGTTCTAAACAGTCGCTCAGTTATTGTCGTCAATGGATCAACTAGAAATTATATTCTCGTCTGTCCTAAAATAAACTTCCATTCATTGTAAGACTTGATGAGCTTAATGGATGTGCAAATATAACAAAGTGCTCGTAAATGAAACCTTATATTGTTTGTAAACAAAATCAAGTACGAAGACAGTTTTCCCCGCCACCAGTAATCCCGTCAGATAAAGAGAACAGTGTCGGAACTTTAGGCAGAAACTTCAAACTATCGCATCTGTTTTTAAAAGTTATTTCTTCATCATTTTATATAAGCCAAGTCCTTTCTAGCCTGTTTTCTTCAAAGTTTTAACTGAGCATCACAAACTATAAAAACCAAGCATTTTTATTGGGGCGTTTCCGTCTGCTTACTTGTGAATATTTATTTTTTATACACAGCTTGTACTACCCCTGTCCTCCACTTCACACAATCGGTTGTCAAAAAGTAGATCTACAAATCCCAGCCACAGCCGCATATTAGGCTATTAAAGTAGTCCATTTCGAATTGCTTACATCATAAGGCGAAGTTTTTTACATACAAGATCGGCTGTAGATCTCTTTGCCTACCTCCAGCAAACAACTTTCTTATTTCATCTGAAGTGATTGGGAGGTCAAAAAGCCCGCGACCCCGACTACAACTATCATACTTGCATTTATTTGCACAGACCAACTTTCACAATTTTGTGGATTATAGAAACGCTTCTGATCTCTTATGAAAAGGAGTTGTTCCTTCAGTACACAAGAACAAAATTCCTTTAAAGACTTCAGATACTGATTTAAGATGTAAGCTTTCCAAAGAGTGTCTCCGCTTGTTTCTTTTCTATTTTCTGAATTGGAGTGGTATAACTCTTTCATAATAAATAACTGTATTAATTTTATACTGGGTTAAGATTGTTCTGGCCAGTTCAGGGTTAGTAACAACATCAAACTCAAGAGCAATGTCACTAACTGTGTATTGATAGCTGATGGGGTCTTCAGACAGAACAACAGAATCCTAGAATAAATGTCAGTTCAAAAGTAGTATTAATCTTTTTAGGTTGCGCCTTGGTAATATGGCATAGCGTCTTTAACAGTTCAAAAAACTAGAGGATTCAGGAAACTGTTGCCAAATGCTTCTTGCTACTGCCTCATCTTTAACATCATCCTTTAGCCTCCCTCCGCTTAAGAAGCCTGTGCTTGATCGTTTGGCTTTGTATACCCTGATGAAACTGTTCTCCTTTTACTTTCTTTTTAGGCAGCCATAGTATCAGAATAAGATCGCAACAAAAATGTCATGGGTTGTAGAGTGGTTGTGGGTGTTGTAGACTGCCTCGCTTAGTGACAAATACTTCTCATGCCCTCTAGATTGATTACCATATGTTTAACGATGGCTCTGCCCAAATTGAGCAACACAAATCATTAGGAACTGCTCGATGTAAATATACTATTATGAATGACAGATTAGTCGGTGTGCTGGCAATAACACATCATCAGCACCAAGATCAGGAACTAGACTATTAAAGATTGTCCATGCTGAACTGTTGATGGAGTATTTACACTAATTACAGTTTGCCTATACCTTTTAACACCAATGGGGTTTCCTTCTCTGTTCTGTATGGTTCGAGGCACAACCGTATAGATGTTTCACATTTTTTATAAAACAAAAAAGAATATAAATAAAAAATAGGAGAAGATTTTGACGCCCTGATCCTTGCCGAAGAAGAAAAGATATCTGCTGAGCCTCATTTGAAGCAGATGAAACAGAATAGCTCGCTTTCTTCATTGCCGCGAAGAACTTGAAAGAGCAGCAGAAGTTTCTTCAATCCCTTTATTAGAAGAAGCAGAAACACCCCCATCATTAAGCGCAACTCGTGCAGAACTATTAACAAATAGAATTAACTCCATTCTAACAACGCTTAGACTAGAACCGCCAGAATGACATAGTCCCCTTTTGATTTTAAGATGATAATAGCAACCATCTGTATATAAGAACTAGATCATATGAAATTTTGTAAAGAGATACTACAAAGCCAGATCCCAACTAAGTTTAAAAAAAAACTAAACACAAATTAGACAGAGGAACCCTGTTGCTTGACCAAAGGCTATTAAACATTTTAATTTAAGCCTGAGGCTGTTATTCTTATAACTGAACTTGGGGCAAGAGTTGCCAACAAAATCTTGAAAATAGACAAGACCCCTTTTTTCAAGATTTTTAGGACCAAGAATAACTGGATTGCAGTCGCATAAATTGAGACGATTTTAATGATGAACATCATAAAAAACATTAGAAACAATTGACGATTCTCCATTAGCTCTATGCGTGAAATCCTTGGCTTAATTGATCGCCTAAAATCAATAAGGTGTCCGACTAGAAAACAAATTTGGCATAACTTGGTGAGCTTAGATAGAGAGATAGAAGAAGACAAAAATAACTGGCTGATGGCAGATGATAACAATTAATGGCAAGAAGAAAATGCATAATACGAAGCCAGAAAATACAGATTTAAGGATTTGCCGAAGGAAAGCCAGGTTAGAAGTGTCTGTCCTTACTAACAGAGCGACATCACAAAACAAGCAGAATAAGAGAAACTATAGAACACAATACTATATGAAAACACTACGCTAGCTAGAAAGAATAAGGACTCTAGTTCAGGGAACAGGGGATTAAATAGTTAGTAAAATTAACAGCTGTTGGTTTGCTATCTCTACACTCGTTTTCTTAAGCTAAAACCGGCAAGTGGCACCCAACAGGGTCAGTAGCGGGCCCCCACACACCTCAGCCCTTACAAAGTAGGATTAGAAAACAATTGCATCACTAGCAAACTTATTACAGAAGTTAGCAGCCAAATTGCTTGATGCTCTGCCTGGCATAATAGTCCAGTGTTGATATTGGTTTTGACTACTATAGGCACAGTAGCAGGTTATAGGGCTGTACTATCTGTTGACAGATTGGGAGTGCTAGCAGCAGGATTAATTTTTATGAAATAAAGTAATGGCTAATCCCAGTAAAAGTTTAAAAATACAACGAGGGCGTCCTTTATCGCTAGTTGTGACTTTCAATAGGATGCATATCAACAGTAGCGTGCATTCTCTTCTGGGCTGCTTTCATGCTGAGGGGACGCTTAATAACAGGAACGCTTTCTTCATGGTTAGTTACTTTTTTAAAATGGATGGTGCATGAGGCCTTGTGTTTAAGCCTTGATTTTGACCTAAGTTTGGACGTCTCTCAGCTATGATTGATTCAATGTTATAATTCTGAATCATGCCAAACTGCATTCTAAGTCAAGTGGTAGCATGATATAATCCATGGCCTACAACAAACTTCAACCCTTGACCTAGCATGTGCAAGAACGTCCTTGATACCTTAGTATTGGGCAGTGACAAATCAACAGCTGAGTTAAATAGCATCTTCTAAATACAAAAAATTTATTTCTGGCATCAAACCTGAGATTGATCCACTATGCTAGACTAATTTCCTGTGCTTGTTCCTCCTAATAAACACCAAACGTTTTCCGTATGGAGTCATTAAGCCTTTTGGCACTCTGGCATTGTTCGACCATCACTTTTATCTAAGATAAATGTTTCCCCAAGCATTAGGATGTTTATTGTTCTATGGATCCTAATCGAACTTGTATACCTGGTTTGAAAAGAGGCTTGGCCAGGCCAGTAGACATAATTATATACTCTTTATGCAGCCCCACAAATACAATGGTGCCCAATCCCATGATTACGGTCCTAACTTTTTGTCCTAAAGTCAGTTGAAGATTAAATGTTAAATTCGATGCAAATTTCTTTCATATGCATTATTGTCCCATTGGGCTTTTAAAAACGGATTAAAAGCTTTGTCGCTTGGAAGGGGCACTTGTAGTTCAGACATAGTATTCGTCTGTACTGGTAATAAACATGAAAATTATATACGACCTTACTAAAAGATTATGGGTGGTTAAATGGTTTGCATATGAAACACCGCAACCAGTATTTGCGCAGTAAAAGGCAAAATTTAACTGAATCTGTAAAACTCGCCATAGGGTGGATACCCATGCTGTTTGGCACATTTTCATTCTTTATTGGCGGATTTAAATATTAGTTATAACGGTTTACAATCCTAACCAGGAAGCCTGTATGATTCATCACTGCAATGTTTAAATTGCTGAATGTCCAAAGATTTGGGGTTATAAAACAGCTCCAAGACATTGTAAGCTGCACTTTCATTAAATATTAAAAGTTTTCCATTTTTTTAAAATTGTTTTTTAAAATAGTTAAAAAAAAAGATGACATCTATATAAACCAAGCAAAAACGAGCGTGTGTTCTTAACGTACCCAATTAACCAATTTGTCGCGGAGATTGTAGTTGCCCTTAAAATAAATTGGTTTAAAATTAAGAGTGTGTTAACATACTAAGAGACACAAAATAACTGGATCAATAGTAATTAACGAACAAGGTGGTCAAGTAACTCTTGAGTAAAAATACAGAAGCATTACAACTTTTGTTCTTTAAAAAGAAGTTATTAGCGAATATTTGGTATATAGCTAACAATCAACGAAGCAAACCTCATAATTAACTATAAATTTCCCACTAGAAGAAAGAAGAGAGTACACTTTCCCCTAAAGCAGGCAAAATCTTGGGCGTTTCCACAATAGTGACAGAGGCTTAAAGATTTAGTACAAGAGAAGATGCTTATCAATTTGAAGGTAACTAAACCTTCATGAGAATTCTCTAGAACCCCAAATAGTTATGTCCATTTACAACAGTTAACAACAGATGTTAAATTGTTTTAATCATAACCAACTACATTATCAACGGCGCGCCGTCAATTAAGGCATGTTTTGCGATAAACAGTATATAGTATTGACTGAAACAGTCAATTTAAAAGGGAATTTAATTGAGGTGGGCTATACATTTATTTTGATGTAAAAATAACTGATCAAGATGGGAAAGGCAGTTAATTGATCTGATATATAATAGCTCTTTGAGTAAAGAGAATATTAGAAAAGTAGTGAGGGGTCAGTCCCGCGGACGTTAATAGTTCTGTAAACCCTTAATTTTTATGTCCTTGGAGAGATGTAAATATGCGGGTTCACGATCACCAAATCTTATCTTGCACGGAAGCCCCCATTTTAATGTACTGATTACGTCGATTTTTTGGCAGTTTTGTGTGTTAATTTTGTTTAGAAACAGGTGTTAATTTTGGTAAAAGTGACATGAGAAGGACGTGATTTGTATGTGAAAAGGGGGGTTTTCGTGCAAAATTAAGATGGGCGGTCTTGAACATAGATATTTACATTCTCTACTCGTCTGCACACAGTGACACCCGTTTGGTAAAACTGAAACTGAAATTATTAAATGAAAAGGTATATATCTCAATCTAATCACAAAGAAATGGCAAAAGGGTGACTTTAAAAATAGTACATTTAACGTTAATGGGCAGAACGATGGCAGACAAAGGAGAGACACATTTGTTTGTTAAGACAACAGAAGCAGGACATATAGTTTCTCCAGGAATCTCATCTAAAAGAAAATTAAGAGAATTAAATTGGGATAGTTGGGGATAAAACGTATCGTTGAGAGGATTAAAATCGAACAAAAATGGTTGTCGCGATTCTGTTTGGTAACGCCTTCAAATACAGGTTACATGGTATCAAAAGAGATCCCCAGGGTGGTTTACTATAATCGATAGAGAATTCTTAGAAAGAAAAAAAGATTACGTTGGTAAACTTACACAGACCAAATAGTGGTGATACCCAGAGGTTTTTTGAAAATGCAGTCTGGTCATTTTGAACAAATTGGAATATCCTCATTATCATTGTGGGCGACTGGAATTGCAGACTGAATATTAAATTGGACGCACGTAACTATGCCAGTTTGTTAGACGCACTAGCGCCCGTTCTAAAATAACATACATTTAACTTTCGACAAGTATCTTTAAGGTACTCAGAGTAAACTTTTCCCACAAGCGGATGAAAATCTGTAGTTCAAACTTTGCATATAAACTGGATGGCATACAGACGACAATTAAACAGTGGAGGAAAAGAAAAATGTTCTCTAGGGAAAAATAATGATAGTTAAAAACGCGAATACTTTTCGAATTGAACTTCTCTTCCTACATTTGCCAGATCGCCCTCTTCTTTGCCTACAAGAATTTGACTACGTAAAAAAAATGTCACTCAGTGACAAAGACCAAGTTCTTACTATATGAAGGAGTTATTCGTGCTATAAACAGTACCTTTTAAAATCATGTTATACCCTTATTACCTGTGAGAATGCTTTAGACCGTGGTGTGTGTCACTGCATTCAAAAAGGTAACCAGGCAGTGATTCATGGGAATGCGACGTTGCCAGCAACAGCTGTTAAATAAACAACGGTTTGTTTTGGGTGTGTGTGTGTGTGTGTGGGGGGGGGGGGGGGGGGGGGGGGGCTGAACAGGGAACAATATTTCTCAAAGTGTTTTATATCTACCACGATGTTCAGCTTCGATGGTTATAATAAGATTACTACAAAGGATTCTCGCAACTAGAAATTATCTATCAATGTGAAATAGAAACACTCTCCTTGTGTGCTTTTGCGCACAGCAGTATGGAAACCATTACTCGTGTCCTCTGCACTGTTACATTGTTGCTAGTTTTAAGAAAGAGCTATTGGGGCTAAATCGGAATAAAAGGCAAGAGTGATATCTGATTGTCTTTTTTCTTGAGATTCAAATCATGTTTGGAAGGCGTAGGATATTGGAACAAAGTTATTAATTCAACTAAACTTTTGGCAAATTATATATATATTATATATATATATTATATATATATATATATATATATGTTAAGGCCGTATGGTTAATGTCCGGCCATTATGGATATAATTTACCATAAACATACCATACCGTCTAAAAGACATTTAGTCGGTATGGTTTTAATGTGTTATATCATAATATTTTGGTAAATAAAAAAGGGTCAGAGCTTGTGTGTGTGTGTTGTGTGTGTGTGTGTGTGTGTGTGTGTGTGTGTGTGTTGTGTGTGTGTGTGCACGCGTGTGTGCATGTGTGTGTGTGTGTGTGGTGCGTGATGTTGCACGGTGTGTGCGTGTGTGTGTGCATGTGTATGTGAGTGATGTATAATGTAGCGTGTGTGTGCTCGTGTGTGTGGCGTGTGTGTGTGTGTGTGTGTGTGTGCACGCTGGTTGCATGTGTGTGTGTGTGTGTGTGCACGCAGTGTGTGCGTGTGTGTGGCGGGTGGTATGCACGCGTGTGTGAGTG
>JAFLJL010015031.1:0-12500 GCA_018398815.1 Conus ventricosus | reverse complement strand
CTGATTAACTTCTTTGTTAATAACAGATTGCTCTTGACAATGCTGCAACTGATTAATTTCTTTGTCAATAGCAGATAGCTCTTGACAATGCTGCGACTGATTAACTTCTTTGTTAATAACAGATAGCCTTGACAATGTTGCAGCTGATTAACTTCTTTGTCAATAGCAGGTAGCTCTTGACAATGCTGCGACTGATTAACTCCTTTGTCAATTGCAAATAGCTCTTGACAGTGTTGCAACTGATTAACTTCTTTGTCAATAATAAATAGCTCTTGACAGTGTTGCAACTGATTAACTTCTTTGTCAATAATAAATAGCTCTTGACAGTGTTGCAACTGATTAACTTCTTTGCCAACCAAAATTCATTTGAAGTCTGTTGTTTTGACACCTAAAGGTTTCAAACTTCCATCACCAGCATGTTGACCCTACAAAACCAGCCAACCAATCAACTAACCCTGTATCAGTTGATAAAGTTGCTCCTCACTGTTAATGAGTCACCATACAGATATTTGGGCAAAGCCAAACAGTTATACTGAACGCGCGCGCGCGTGCACACACACACACAGAAATACACACACACGCACACACACACACACACACACACACACACACACACACACACCACAGCCCACACACGACACTCACACACATACACCACACACAGACCACACACATAACACACGCACGCACGACACGCACCAACGCACGCACCACACACACACACCACACACACACACACACACACACACACACACACACACACACACCACGCACGCACGCACGCACGCACGCACGCACGCACGCACGCACGACACACACACACACACACACACCACACACACACACACACAGAGTGTGTGTGTGTGTTTCCATCTGATCCCATCTGCCTTTTTGAACATGTTCACACCATTTAAACGCTTTATCCGCGAAAAGCATTCTGCGCAGGGAAGGGGGAAAGGGACTGAAGATCCAGCTACAATGTCCCCATGAAGTAAGTGGGTTCCCCTGTGTGTACCTCCCAGAGTGTGTGTCCCCATTAACACCTCTGTACACGAAGGAGAAGGTGCCGAAACCCATTTGGTGGTCCCAGAATTTGACACGTCAACACGAATGGCTACCGGAAACCAATGCGAAAACGCTTTAAAAAAAAAAAAAAAAAAACGTGACGGGATGACAGTCGTGTAGCAGTCACTTCCTGACAACGAGTTTGATATGGTAATTCATTCACTTCAAAAGCAGATAATTTTTCTTTTAGGTTGTGTCAGTAAAAAGGAAAGTGTTCTTCATTAAAAAAAAAAGAAAAGAAATAATAATGATAATGAATACTTATATAGCGCCTATTCTCGGCTAGAGACCAAGCTCTAAGCGCTTTACAATCAACACTCGTTTACACAACGGGCTGCCTACCAGGGTAGTGCCGACTGAAGAGCTGCCAGCCGGCGCTTCATTCAGTCGTTTCCTGTGTCATCCAGTCAGTATCGTTCAATATCGATCACTCATTTTCCTTACTTCCTTCATTCTTTCCATTTCTCACCCAGGGTGCATGCTATGTGTAACGTGTCATCCATACCAACGGCCAAACTGGCCTACTCTTCCGAAAGTTGGTGATGGGATTTTACGTGTGTGCAAGATGTTATGCGTGCGTTCACACACGGAACCTCGGTTTATAGTCTCATTCGAAGGACTGTATGGGAAATAGATGGAAAGACAGTGTATGATAATCGTCTACGCTGCTAGGTTAAAGAGAGAGACCTGCTGTCAAATGGTCAGAGCGTTTGGTTGCAGAGCTGGCGATCGTGAGTTTGAATCCCTCGCGTGGTTTAGCTTTTTTTTTTTTTTTTTTTTTTTTTAAATAAACGGACCTTATTGCCGCGTGAAACAAAACACTCCAAGGCTTCATAACTGATTTTTTTTTTCGTTGTGAGATCCTGAATTTGGACCACTCGCATGGTGTTGATTTTCTTGAAACAGCTTTCTGTCCATCCAGCAGTGAATGGGTTCCTGATTCAGTCTTGGGGGAGGTGGGGGGGGGGGGGGGGGGCACTCACAACCCCTGCGGTCTTTAGACTATGATGACATTCAAATAATTAGTGCCGCCTCCACAACCATTAAGCGAGGTACGAGACAGACAAAACGAGATGATGTGAGAGCGATTACTACTTCCGCTTGAAACTATGAATTTCTTGGCTTCATAAGTGAGTTTCTGCTGTGCTTCTCGGCAAGATATTTTGCCATATGTGAAAGTTAGGGAGAAAAAAAAAACAAAAAAAAAACAACACGTGTCGTGACACATGAAAAGAGTAACCTGTAGTTCATGTACCTGCACCTCTGAAGCATAGTACTATGCCAAAGGATTCATGACGGAGTATGCTAGAAGCAACTGGATACGGCTTACTTCATAATATTACACCTTTCTCTCTTTGCGTTACTACAGATGTCGTCATGGCCTCAACTACAATGAAAATTATTATTATTGCGTCACGATTACCGTTGTCTTCGGGAACACAACAATTCCATCCTTTCCTTTTTAACTCCTCACTGTTCCACCTGTTCACCAACGCGTTGAGTTTTGTGTATGACCTATAAAAAAAGATATTGGAGCACCCTCCTTCCCTATTGAAAGAAAGATCCGCCCCTTTCATCTGCTGACTTTTTTTTTGCTTTGTTTTGTTTGTTTGTTTTGTGTAGTATAAAAGCATCAGTCTTTAACACGGAGGTCCATCTTTGTGACCATAGTTCCAGTCTGTCGTGATTTGGATCGCCAGACACAATACTGCCAGAGCAGCGGGATTGTAATTTTCATCACGAGAACTTTTTTTTTTTTTTTTAATGAAAAGGGCATTTAAGCACTTACGTCACACCTTAATTTTGTGACTAATATGCGCATGTTCACAGGAGATAACTAGCTTGGAAAGTTCACATTTGATTTTTCTTAATGGATACAGTAAAACACACACACACACACACACACACACACACACACACACACACAAGTAATTTCGTAACAGGAATTGCCCGATAAAAGAAACCAGTGGGCATGAAATCAATCATTGTGACTCGTGTGCATGCATGTCGATGACGGTACTAGTGAAAAGCGAAAGCATAGCTGTAAAATTATCCCCCCCCCCCCCCCGCCCTCCTTTCACAGGGCATGTCTTTCCAAAGTGGGAAAAAAAGTTCGATCAGCGTTTTACTTCTGTTCGGAGCGCTGTCCACTTTTCCAAAAGTAATGCCAAAAGCAAGCGAAATTCTGAGGTCAAATTTTTTTGTAGCCGACAGAAGTAGTTACAAACATGACCTGAAAATGCTTGTATGCCTAGTGCATGGCGTAGCTTTTTGTTAGGAAACGGACTGCTTTGAATAAGAACATTATAACATGAGTTGACAGCCGTTCACCGACGAGAGCGGTTCGCGACCGCCCCTCGGCAGATACATCGACAGCGATAGAATGTGAACAGGGCGTGCAACTTTAAGTGAAAGAAGAACTATGGTGTTAGAGCTGTGAGTGCTGTCAGAGACTGAGGATTCTTTTTTGCAACATTTTCGACATGTAGAAGAAGACATGACAAGGCAAAAAAAGAAGAGATCTAGGGGAAGTACTGAAAACGAGTTTGAATCAGGCGGGGCATCATCTTCCAACCGTCAAAGGTCAGTGAGTAAGAGAAGAAAGGAGGAGAGGAAGCGAGAAGATTCAGAGGAGACGCAGCAAAAAATCACCTGTTTTACAAGTAGCAGTCAAAGCAGCAAAGAAGTGTCGAGTAACAGCCGGGAAGATAACACTGAAAAAAAGACAATGGAGATGATAAATCTTAACATTGAAAGAATTCTGGCAGAAATATTTGAGATAAGGAAAGAAAATGAGTATTTAAAAGAACGGGTCCAACGCCTAGAAAGGAAAAATGAAGATTTGGAAGAGGAGGTGGATACACTGAAAAGGAGCTTGAAGGAAGAGAAAGAAAAGAGAAATATCTTGGAACAGTACTCAGGAAAGAAAATATCAAGATCATTAATTTACCCGGAGACTCAAACACGGAGACACAGGAACAAACGGAAGAAAAACTACTGAAGTTAATACGTGACCAGCTGCAGATAGAAAGCTGCACAGGAGAGCACATCAGTGTGGCTCACAGAATCGGCCGATTCAGGGACGGACAAAATAGGCCAGTGGTTGTGCGATTCACAACAAGAAAAGTGATAATTGAAATTTTTAAAAAGAAGAAAATACTCAAGGAGAAGAAAAGCAGAATCTTCATCGTTGAAGATTTAACACCGCTAAATGCTCAAAGACTGGCCCAAGTGAAAAGGCATCCTGCTGTGATGAAGGCGTGGTCTTTCAGAGGCCAGTTGTTTTGCAAACTTTTAAACCTGCAGGTGATTGCAATTGAACATGGAGATATCAGCAAAATCGACCAGGTGTTGCTTACCACACCGGACAACCGACACCAAGGCCGGCAGCCGACCTACTCCTCTCACGGGGCATCACGATCAACCACACCGGACAACCGTCACCAAGGCCGGCAGCCGACCTACTCCTCTCACGGGGCATCACCGATCAGCCAGGCCGGCAGCCGACCTACTCCTCTCACGGGGCATCACCGATCAACCAGGCGGGGCGCAGCAGGGAACACTTCCGGAGGTTCCAGTCTATCTTCCAGTGAATATCCACCCGGGGCCTTGGCAGAGAACGGAGTCTTGGAGCCAGAAGCCACGAACAACGTCGTGATAGCAGCTGTACTCGCAGGGACACGGATGGAAATCTAGGATCCTCTCTGCAGCTCTTCGGTAAAAGTGATATGGATCATACCGCATGTGAAAAAGACACAGACCTGGACTCTCATGTGATGAACAATGATGGGAGGCAATGATGTCCAACCATCCCCCCAGGCCCAAAGTTTGGACTGAACTTTGAATTAAACGTGAATTTTTTTTAATTTAATTTTATTTTTTCTTCAGGAAGTCATTCTTTTTGTTACAAAGACTGATTCTTCAACCCGATCCTTTACAAGAAGGGGATTATCTCGACATTCACAGAAATACAAAAGAATGGTGAGTTAAAAAAATAACCTGAATATGATATGACATATAGATATATGATTTAATAACTAATCTATCCGTCTGTTCTTTCTTATCACAGATCTTTTTTTTTGTTGTTGTCCTCTCTCTCTCTCTCTCTCTCTCTCTCTCTCTCTCTCTCTCTCTAAATCAGTAAATTGATTTTGACAACGACATTAATGGCAATATGGGTGTGTGAACGCGCGTACACACGTGTGTGTGTGTGTGTGTGTGTGTGTGTGTGTGTGTGTGTGTGTGTGTGTGTTTGTGTATGGGTGTGTGTCTGTTTGTCTCTCTCTGTTTCTCTCTCTGTCTCTCTGTCTGTCTGTCTGTCTGTCTGTCTCTCTCTCTCTCTCTCTCTCTCTTCTCTCTCTCTCTCTCTCTCTCTCTCTCTCTCTCCCCCGGGCTCTTCTCCTCTTTTCAATTTTCACATACTGTTCGGTTGTTTGTGAAGGTGGCAGATACTGTGCTGCGCCACTCTGCCGTGGTCTTTGTACGATTGCTTTCGTTTTTTTTTTAATTTTGAAAGCACAGTTTAGAAGCAATGTTACCAACTGGTGGTATATCCTGGCTTGTGTGTGTGTGTGTGTGTTGTGTGTGTGTGTGTGTGTGTGTGCGCGTGTGTGAGTGTGTGTGTGTGTGTGTGTGTGTGTGTGTGTGTGTGTGTGTGTGTGCTCGCGCGCGCGCGTGACTGCCTATGTGTGAGCTAAATTTGCTTCAAAAAATGTACAAAATATTCTGAATTTAAGGTAAAACTGGATATATCTCAAACTTTCTATCAAAACCAATATGATATGGTGCATTAAGGTTTAATATGCACTGCTGAATGTATTATTATTCATTGTTACATTAAGTTAGTGTGTTATTGCGATTGTAAACAACCTCTTTGTCCTCTATGTACTTGAATTCCCCTCCCTCGCTACCCTCTCTCTCCCTCTCTCTTTCTCCCGCTCTCTCTCTTTCTATCTCTTTCCCTTCCCTCTCCCCCTTCCCTGTCTGTGTGCCTGTCCCTCTATCTGTCTGTCTGTTTCTCTCTCTTTCTCTTATCTCTCTGTCTGTCTGTCTGTCTGTCTGTCTATCTTTCTCTCTCTCTCTCTGTCAACCTCGGGTGATGTCGATGGAGGAAGGACTAGCGCACAGCCCAAACACACTCACAGCTTGCTTACAATCTCATTCATATATCTGCATTCGTCACATCAAACCACTAGTAAAGTCTATAACTTTACTACACATGATCATAGAACGAAACATCAATGCATATGGAATCAAACAAAATAAAACATTCTCTCTTTCCCGAACTTCACAAAATCATTTATCTAAAACATCATTAACTAACCCGGGTATAAATAGATTTCTACTTTACCTGGCCAGGTGATCTTAACTATTCACGAATCACTGTCTTTTCTTTTCCTTTTTTTTTTCTTTTCACTGTCACTTTCACAACACGACACAACTGCTGGCACTGGGCAGGTTAGACTGCTGGCACCGGTCAGGCTGGACTGCTGGCACTGGTCAGGTTAGACCACTGGCGTTGGTCAGGTTGGACTGCCGATGAAGTGGCGCTGGCCAAGTATGAGGTCGAACCCCCGGTTCAGATGGAACAGTGACTATCAACATCGATCTGTTCTCCTTTCTTTCTTCCTGCATTAACGCATTGCACTCTCTCTCTCTCTCCTAGTCTGCTCTATTAAATGGACATGGTTGCTTCTTTTCCTTTTCTTTTTTTTCTTTTTCTCTTCATTAGTTAGCAACTCTCTCTCTCCACATCTCTCTTTAGTCCTTCCTCTGCAGACTATCTCGTGCTAATCTCTCAACTTGGTTCTCTTTTTCTCCTCCCCTCATCTCTCTGCTTCTCTCTCGAGCAGACCTACACCCAGAACCTCTCTCTCTCTCTCTCTGCCTCTCTGTTCGTCCTCCCTCTCTCTCACTCACGCATTTACGTTATGCCTAACTCCGTGTCCAAGGGCCAGTACCATTGGTCAGTATTTTTACCGCCTCGTACCCGAAGTTATCTCCCTCTAATTCCATTGGATATTCAAATCATGACAGTCACGCCTACACGCCTTACTCTCTGTGGTGGTCAATTGGTCATTTAATTGATTAGCTTGATTTCACCCCCACCACACACTACCTTCTCCCTCTCCCTTTCCGGCGACGTCGTAAATTGGCTAGATGAGTCTGGGTAGGCGGCGGGACGTCTGACCAGACCTATCGAGACCTGTCGGTCCAGCCACTCCGACTGTCTACGTGGAAGATTAGGATTAGCCTCTCGCTGTGCTCAGATTGGCCGGATGAGTCTGATCCGGGCGTCGAGACTCGTTTGACCAGACATCGAGGCGTCGGTCAGCTACTTAGTCCGTCTGGCTAGACAGACCGTCTCCGTGGAACCTCTCCCCTATGCTTAATTGGCTGGATCCGACACATGGGGCCGTCTGCCTGATGCCCAGAATATTTGAGTTAGAGCTTATGTCCGACTGGGCTGGTGGCGATTGACCACGAATTTGGTTGTGTTTATTTTTGACCGTGACAATTTCCCCCCTTTCAAAAGACTATGCACCGCATTGTCTCAAAACAACGGTACAAAAAAAAACAACAACCGAATTTGCTGACACACAGCTACACGTGCAAAGTTTGAAAAATACTTTACAACCAACGGTTTATAAATTATAAAATATATCATTAGTGAATACCACTCCAATGAGTTATCATTGACGTGCGCTCTTGCGTTATTTCAACTCATTTTATAAAAACCTCTGTGCACACTTTTGAAACCCCCCTACCTGCGGTTTTTTCCACTTTTTCCCCTTCAAACCCCAATGAAAAGCACAATATAGTAGATCACGTCCATGACCTTCATGGGGAACCCTCCATCCCACTCCCCCAAAACAAGCTTCATACAAAACGACTTTTAATGCTCCAAGCAAAATGCTTTTACAGGGAACAATCCACAAAGAAAATATAACAAGTCTCACACAAAAATAATATAAACCTAGCCAAGGGGGTTTGAACCCATTCCAAAAACATAACTGTTTTAAACCCACATATTTTCAACAAAGCCCCCCGGATATAAATGACTTCCTCTGAGTTGCAGCTTGTTTAACTACAGGGGCTTAAATAGCCCAGCTCCGAAAATTCTGTCGACTGGAATGACCAACGATCCCTTTTTTTTTAGGGTGCAGTCCCATTCCCAAATTGCAAAACCCTCCCTTTTTTCAACGCGCCCCGGGCAGGAATTTAAGGGTGATACCTGTCTCTAAACCGAACTCTTTCCCATACAAGTATTTGGGAAATTTTCTCACGGCCCACCCCGACATTTAAACCCCTTTTCCAAATTCCTCCCGTTGCGTCCCCTTTTTCACATTTTGGGTTCAACTTCCTGCTGCAAACCCTCACAGGAACTCGCCCCCTTTTCGCCCCAAAACAATACTGCCCCCTACCCCACCACCGATGCACCCTTTTCGCAACAGAAAGGGTTTTTGAAAATATCAGGTAGCTTCAAGAGGGACGGGAACCTATTTTTTTCCCAAAAACACCGTCGCAGTGTTTGCTTTTGCGGGCGTGTCTGACCACTCAAACCACTCCGGGTTTCCCTGCCTTGACCAAATCATGAGGGATCTGATTGCTGCAATTTTTGGAACAAACCCCCTGTAGAAACCAAAAAAACCAGAAAGGGATTTCCGGGTTTTTTTTTTTTTTTTGGTTTTTGGGGTCTTCTGAATTCATAAACTTCTCCCCTTTTCCCCCCCTTTCTGGCTGCTTTGTGCCCGCCTGGGGACAAAAAAAACCTGGGAAACTCCGGCTTGGAAAACCAAACCGGGCATTTTTGTTGGTTCTGTAAAATTGGCTTGCTAAAACCTCTCAAAAACTGCTCCAGCGCCCATTTGCTCCTCCCATTCTCAAAATCTATCGGGAAATGTCTCCGAAAATCAAAACCCCCTTTCCCAACCCCCCGTAAATTTAATTTTCCTCATAAACCTGAGAAACTGCAGGTGCGTTAAAAAAATTAACCAAAGGAAGTTTTTCCGCCACTGGTAAGCCCTAAGGAGTGGAGAATCCCTTAAACTTCCTTTGGGGTCCTCACCCCAAGGTTTTTTGCCAAAAACCCCTTTTGCTCAGATCTACCCTGGTAAAATTACTGGCTTTTGTTGTGGCGATCGAGCGAACAGGTCTTCCATGTTGGGTTTGGGAACCTCTGCATCGCCTTGGTGCACTTTTTCAGACGTCTAAGTAACGAGAATCGTTTTCTACCTGACTTTTCCCTCCTAAGAGAGGGGTGCACTATACGTTGATTTGGAGGGTTTCAATCCCCCCAAAGGGTTTCCAAAATCTTTTCTCCCCTTCCTCCTCGATCACTTGCTTGGTGGCTTTTTGGGTGGGGTTGGTTTCCCACTTGTAGGGGTTTTTTCCCGTTTTTAAACTCCAGTAATTTTTAGATTTTTCCTCCCCGGTTTTTTATCTTCAGGGGGGCCCTATACTGTTCTGGGACCCCCCAAAACTTCCTCCTGTCCCCTCCCTGTCAAACCCCTTTCCCTACCGGTGACAAAAACCCTGTATGACTCTTCTCCGGGAAACCAGGCAAAAAATTTTTCCCCTTCTTTGCTGGGTCCCCTTCCCCCCCCTTCAAGGGATTGCTGCTGCGCCTATTTTGGGGATCTCACGCTAAATTTTAATTTGCGGAAAAGTTTGCAGGGAAAATTTTTTTGTTTTCCCCTTCACATCGATTCGGTGTCCCGATCTACCTTTTCAATAGGGGAAATGGCCCTTCCAATGCATCAGCAGCTTTTTAGGATCCGTGGGAAGCAGTAAAGGACTTGATCTCCCCCCTTGAGGAATTGCTTCCTCACCTTCCTGTCATTTTGCTTCTTCTGAACGACCCCAGCCCCTCAACTCTCCCCTTTCGAACCTTTCATGTTCCCCAAACCTATTGCGTAAGGGCCAAACCCATACTGATAAGTGGTTTTGACTTTTTTGATTCCGTTTTTCCCCGGGCCACAGCTCCCTTTTGGGAAGCACCACTGGGTTCCCCCAACTGTCCCCCCCAATTTAAAACAGCTCCAAAAGGCGAAAAGCCGTGCTTTCCCGAGGGGCTTCCCCCGTAGGCGAACAGTGCCGCTGGAATTAGCGGGGCCCCCAATTGCGGCCCTTTTCCCCACGAGCTTCTTTAAAAAGGGCCCCCAGCCAAACCGTTGAATTTTCTCCCCCAAGCCATTGAATTTTGGGTGGGAAGGGGTTTGTGGGGAAGCCGGGTGATCCCTAGCAGCCTTTTTGACCTCCTTCATCACGGTGAGGTGAAAATGTGACCCCCTGTCACTGGGGAATTTTTGCTGGACAACCCACCGAGGAAGAGTTAACCCGCCCTTCAGCGACCTGTTGCGTTTTCTCCCCCCAATGCAACCGCTTTTTGGGGAAACTGGTGGTATCCCCGGGCGTCAACCCCATACCCGTGCCTGCCTTTTTTTAAAAGGGGGCCCATTTGGGCCAAAACAGATCAACAGCCAAACCCCCCCTGAAAAAGGGGGTGTCAAATTTAAAAGGGGGCTGTTTAAAGAGGCGCCTTCCCCTTCCCCTCTTGTGGCTGAAACCTTTTAAAAACGTCCCCATGACATTCGAAAACCCTTTAGTCGCCATTGCTCCTGGCCCCCAAAGAAAGTCATCAAAGATTCGGTCAGTGTTTTTCTGGTTTCCGGAGACCCGCCAAAACGACTCCCTGGGCCCCCTGACAGACATGTCACGATAACCTGCTGGTACCCCTTTAAATGAGTGGTCCCTTACCTGTCTTCCCTTTGGGGAACACTCGGTAAAAAACCGCCCGCCTTTTTACAAGAAATTTTTGTCTCACCTCCCCTTTAAACCCCCTGTTTTTTTCCACCTCCCTTTCCAAAAACCCAAAACTTAAAGAGCGAAAGGGGCTTGTTCCTGGGGCTGCCCTAAACTCATCAGGCCCACACATCTAAAGCTGCTTTCCCTTTCTGGAACGATTTCGGGTTTTTCAAAACCTTTTTCCCCCCTTCTTGGGTCCCGGGTTTTAATGCTGCCCCTGTAGCGTCAACAAATCGGGTCCCCTGGGTCCCTTGCCCCCGGAATTTTTCCAATGATAAACCCTGAAGGGGGTTTTTCCATCACCAACCGACAAAATTGCCTGAGAAATAAGGGGGACGTACTTCTATTTGGGGAACTGGGAAAATCCCCCACATGCCATCGGGTTAGAGTAAGGGGGGGATTTGCCCTGTCCCCAAAACCCCTTTTTCCCACCAGCGTTGTTCTAACTAAAAACCACTTTTAAAAAACCGTGTTTTCCCTAAACACTTTCACCTCTGCTGGCCAATCCACCCTTCTTCCACTGGTAACGAACCACTCAGCCTAGTGCCCTTCATCCCTGACACTGACTGCTGTCCAGTGCTAGCCATAGGCTGCACTCTACCCTCTTCAGATTGGATCCCTGTTGGTTCCACTGCAGGTCGTTTCCCTTGACGACCCTTATCCACCTCTTGCAATGCTGCTGCCTTCTGGAACCTCATGCGACAATCCCTCGCCACATGTCCCTTCTGTGACAAATGAAACACCTATTGTCCCTTTGTCCTCCTTTCTGCCCCACCACTGGGTTTGCAGACTGTGCAGAAAACTCCCCTAGTCTCCTTGCACTCTTCTCACCTGTGCCTAGCACCTGTTTCTCCTGCACCTTAGTGCCCAGACGTGCCTCTCTATACACCTCTGCGAACTTCAACAACTCCCCTGCTGTCTCTGGCTGTCTCTCTTTCAAATGTATGGTCAACTCAGGGCCGCAACCTGACAAAATCTGTTCCTTCATAACCAGCTCTTTCAATCAGCGAACTCCTTCTTGTACCGCTCAACTCTAACCATTTATCAAAATAGTGATCTAAACGTGCACCAAACTGAGTGTACGTTTCACCTGCTTGCAATCTAGCTGACGAAATTTTTTTCTGAATCCTTCTCTGTGAGGTCAAATCCCTTCATCAACGATTCCTTCACAGGCCCAAAATCAGACTGTTGTTCTGCTGGTAACGCAGTGAAAATCTGTAATGCCTTACCCGTCAATAGCGCTGACAAAATGACTGCCCACTCTCTGAGGCCAACCCTGACTGGTGCAAACGTTTCTAAACGACTGATGTATGCATCAATCGAATCGGTTCCTTCCAGAGAATTTGGGCAACTTTGGTCGGGGGCGTAACTGCGCACAGAGTCACTGGAAACTGAACTCCATCCTCGGTGTCTCCTTTGTATTCTCACTCTTTCTAACTCTAGAAATCCTTATCTTTCTGTTCTCCTGCGTTAATCTCTGTTTCCTGCGTTGCATTCCTGAATCTTTATCTTTTTCCTGCGTCGCTTAAGCTTTAATCCTTTCCTTGCTCTGCATTTCTACAGCGACACGTCGTCTTTCCGCTCGTTATCTCTTCCATCTTTTGTTGTTCTCGACGAACTCGCCCCTC
>JAFLJL010015030.1:2500-7500 GCA_018398815.1 Conus ventricosus | reverse complement strand
ACAAATGAAATAAAAACACCGGTTTCTGCCCAAAAACATATCTAAACTAAGTTTTTCTGATGTTGTGAAACTTAAAGTAAAGAAATCTGCACAAAACACAGTGGACGATCAGAGTGACGCAAAAACAAATGACGTAAAACAAGCTGTAAAAAAGATATCACGTCACGTGGAAGCTCCTGGTCTCAAGTGTCGAACCCCATATCGATACTGTCCAAAGAACAAAAAGTACAGAAAACACCGACAAACTAATAAAAAGAGTTCCCTAAAACCTTACTACCATTCAGCTGTAAAGAACAGTTTGATTCTACAAGCAAACAATTCGGAGAGATATGAAACTGGCAGCAACTCCGACCTCCCCAAAGTCTTGATCGTCTCGGATTCTGTGTTGAAGGGCATATGTGAAGAGAGACTAGGTTTGGGGTATGGCTTGCACGTTGTAAAACGTCAGAGGTGCTACACAATAAAGGAATGTGAGAATACTCTGTTGGACAATACAGTGGATTATACAGATGCCATTGTACTCCATGTAGGTGTGAACGATCTCAAAAACACAAAAGACAACACAGGAAACATCAAAAAACTTTGTGAAACTCGTTCAAAGTCTGAGAAAGAAATATCCTAAAATGCTTATCATCATCAGCCGGGTCGCTCCTACCAGACTTTCAGACCTAAACACAAAACGTGAGATATTCAACGCCCATGTACTGTCTAGTCTTCATGGTGATAAAAACGTATCGTTTGTATCGCATGAAAATGTCAGCAACAAGGCCCAGTACATGCGGGACAACATTCACCCTTCAAAACGAGGTTTGAGTGTCTTTGCTGGGAACCTGGGTCGTCATCTTCACCACCTGTTTTGGTCCAAACCAAGACGACCTGCACGACCTGTCCCCAGCAGACCCTACAGGGACGATGGACCCCGTCCACGGCGACAGTACCGGCACCACTACAGCTACATGGCTCCGGTGCCACTGCCACGGCGTGACTTCTTCCGCTGGTTTCCATGACTGTCATTCTGTCAACTGTGTCAATGCTTTGATTGCATTCAACATCGTCATCTTGTTATATCTTTTTGTCCCAAGTGAAACTGTTTCTCCCACTTAAGTCCATGACTTTGCGGACTTCACTAGTTGAATATTTTCGTTTCCACCCATTTGCATTCATCTATTTATTTTTATTTTTTTTTTCCTAAAAGCATTAGTAATTTTTGTTACTGTTTTGACGTTTTATGGCTAAAGAGCCCAAAATAGACATACTGCAGTGGAATTGTCGCTCGGTGGCAACTAACATCTCCCACCTTCAAGAGCACATTGCAGATAATTCATTCTCCGTTTTAATTCTGCAATCACTAAATGTGTCTAGATATAAACTACCACGACTGGCAAACTTTTTCTATCCCCCAGTGTGTCAACAGACTGCTAAAGGCGAAAAAGTGTCTACAGCCATCTACATACATGAACATTTGTCTTACCGCCTTATAACATCGCCGGTTCCAGAAAATGCTGCAAATATTCACTCATGCGCAGTGTGTGTAAGATTAGATAAGTCGTTAACACTAAACATAGTTTCCATATACCTCCCAAAGGAGTATTTGACTGTAACACTGACTGGTTACGTACTATAGACGTGCAAAATCAGAAGTGGTTGATCGCCGGCGATTTCAACGAACATGCTCCCTTCTGGGACAGTTGTTGCTCTAAAGTTAGCTCAAATCGCCTGGTAGAAAATATTCTTGATTCTGGCCTTTACCTTCTAAATGATGGCGTGTCACTAGACTGCCAGATGTTCCTAACCATAGCCCCTCAGCAATTGATCTTTCTTTCATCTCCGCATTTTTTAGCTCTAGCTGTTCCTGGCAGGTTGATAAAGACTTTTTGGGAAGTGACCACCTCCCTATTACTATAATCCCTCAGAGGTTTTACAGTCGCACAAGACGACACAGTTGATAAAATTCCAAAATATAATTACAAACGAGCCGACTGGGAGAAATTCAATCTATTTTAATGTCTTTCAATGTAACAACTCTTGAAAACCAGGATGTTGAAACTATGTACGCACAATTTTCTGAATCGGTCTTGTACGCTGCAACCAAATCCATTCCAAAAGCTAACCACAAAAGAAGATCAGTTCATAGCGGAAATGTGTGGTGGACGGAATCCTGCAAACGTGCTGTTGATGAAAAGAAACTAAATACAAAGAATATGTTAAAGACAAGCCGAAAAACAACGTCACTATGAAACGGGCCAAGAATATGAGTAGCAGAGTCATTGAAAAAGCTAAAGGGGACCACTGGTCGTCCTTTTGTCTCACCGAAGTCTCTGATCATCACGACGTTAAAAAAGTTTGGACAAAGGTCCATGAAATGAAACAGGGAGTGAATCTTCCAATTTGTCCAGTTACTTTAGAAAATGAGCAATTTCCAACTGCTGCTCAAAAAGCCGAAGCGTTCGCAGATCTATTTGCAAAGAATAGTTCCACAAATAGCCTTACTGATAAATGCAAAGCTATGAGGGAAAACTCAAAGGATAACGATATATATTGTGATCCAGAAGAAAAAAATGACCATTATCTAAACGCGGATATCACTCTACAGGAATTAAGAAATGCAATAATATCATTACCAACAAAAAAAACATCAGTTGGTCTGGATGCACTTTCGAATGAGATGTTAAAACACCTGCCAGAAAATTTTGTATCGTTTCTTCATAACATCATAACAAAATGCTGGCAAGATGGAAGTATCCCTTCTATTTGGAAAGAATCTGTAGTCGTACCGATCTTAAAGCAGGGCAAACCAAATCCAACATAAATAGTTACCGTCCGATTGCCCTCACCTCTCACACGTGTAAGTTAATGGAAAGAATTGTTTTAAGTAGGCTTGTATATCACTGTGAGAAACGTGGTATAATTCCGACTACACAAGCAGGCTTTAGAAAAGGCAGATCAACAATAGACCATCTGGTAAAATTGACGACTCATGTAAAACAACAATTTGCACGAAGAAAAATGTCCTCGCCACTTTCTTTGATGTCAGAAAAGCGTATGATCATGTTTGGCATGAGAGACTTTTATATAAACTGAAAACCATTGGTCTTTCTGGTCATGTATATAACTATATTAAAGCATTCTGGCCAATAGAAGTATAGAAACAAAGATACAAAATGTTTATTCCAGCAAGAGATATTGCAAATGGGCATTCCTCAGGGATCAGTCATCGCTCCGCTACTTTTAATATTCTGATATGCGATCTCCCAAAGCATCTATCTAAAAACTGCTCCTTGGTGCAATATGCTGACGATATTTGCATGTGGATGAACGTAACTTTAAAGAAGAAAACTTCAGTCAGATCTTTCAATTTCATTAAAAAAACATATCAGCGTGACCTAGATAATATAGCAATATTCATGTTTGAAAACGGCCTTAGTTTATCGGCAGAAAAAACCCACATGATGTTATTTGATGCTGGTGGAAGTATTTGCAATATTCCTACTTTTAAGGTTGATAACAATGTATTGAATTATGTCACCGAGATAAAATTTTTAGGAGTAAATATTACCCCTAAACTAACTTGGAACAATCATATTGAATATGTTATCAACGAAGCCAGCAAATCTCTTAATCTTCTTAAAGTAATCAGTAAACAAAATGGGGCGCAGATACTCAAACTTTAGTACACCTTTCAACATCTCTCGTAAGATCAAAATTATCATACGCACAAGAAGTTTTCTTCAGTGCACCAAACTACTTACTTAAAAAGTTGCAAAGCATAGACTGCAAGGCATTTAGACTCGCACTAGGTGTTCCATTTCATGCCAGTGCATTAGGAACGTATTACGAAGCCGGGGTTCTGCCCCTTGACGACTATAGAAACTTGGCCTGTGCTAAATTCATCCTACGTAGCTCAGCTGTTCAGAACTCAAGCAAAGATGAATTAGCTTTACGATCAGATTTCCATTTCCCGAAGCGAGCTAGATCTATTAAATCTAATACAACTATAATGACATATTCCTCAAAATTGTTGAAAGACGCTGAGATTGATCCCAAGAATATTGCTGATCGTTTTCCTGTATCCCCGATTCCAAATTGGGAATTGCACACTGCATGTTTTGATTATAAATATACTGATTTACAAAAGAATGTTAACAATAATATATTGTCCTCTCTTGCCAAATCTCATATCGATAGTAATTATTCACATCACCTGAAAGTTTTCACTGATGGATCACTGTTAAATGAAAAAGCTGGAAGTGGTTTTGTATATTCCTACCCTTAAAGTTGAAAAATCTTTTCATCTCGGGAAGGGATATTCTATCTTCACGGCTGAACTGGTGGCAATCCTAATGGCGCTTAACTTTCTTGTTGATACTCACTTACTATCTACAATACACTTTTCTGTGTGGACTCTAAATCTGTCCTACAAGGCCTTGAATCTATTGCTGTAAAAATCGAGGTGAGGTAATCTTAGAAAAAAAACATCTTGTCAGTATTCTTATATCAAGAGGTACAACAGTTGATTTTTGCTGGATTCCGTCTCACTGTGGGATTTCTGGTAATGAGTGGGCTGACCGGGCTGCAAGAAAAGGAGCACAAAAGTCCGATGAATCCATAGAAATCAACATTCCTCTGTGTTTATACGAAGGATATGGTCTCTTAAAAAAGACGTGTACTGAAAAGGTTTATGAAGCCTACAAAAACTTGGTTCTCATTAAAATACATCTACCTCACTCCAAATTGCTCTGCTGTGACAAATCCCAGTCAGCTACTTTTTCTTCTAGCAATGCGTTTAAAAGTGGAAAGATTACCTATCAATTGGCCAACATAAACGTACTTGAAAGAAATAGTCGAAAACTTGAATCCCTGTTTTACAGGCTTAAGCTAAACGCTTTCCGCACAAAATTTCGCAAAAATTTAAATTGCATCTGCGGAGCAGTCGAAAGTTTCACAACCAGCATCTTCTTTTCCACTGCGCATATTTCAAAAATGAAAATCCTGACTTCCTG
>JAFLJL010015029.1:0-12500 GCA_018398815.1 Conus ventricosus | reverse complement strand
TGCCAGGTACGGAGGGCAGACTGCATGTGATGTGTCTGGGCGTGTGTGAGGTTTATCGATAGGTGACGGGTGGTGGTACCTCGGATAGACACGTCCTTGTAGAGGTTCACTTTTGGTTGTTTGCGCTTGGAACTAAACCGGGGTGGATGGGCGGAAAGGAAAATTAGGGATCATTATATTAATAAAAGCGTTGTTCTTTTTTCAATTGTTAAAGATTTGCAGGTGAATTCATGATTGTGTTACTTGGTATAGGTTATTACGATTGGAAAATAAAAAGAGAAAAAATAGCAGATGATAAATAAAAGGTGTCTAAGATGTTTAGGAATTGTGCTCAGAAGCCTACATTTGATGTATATATATATATATGTATATGGTTGTTTTAGTCGACGGTGGCGCGACAGTATTCAGAGATGTTTTCCGCAGCATTGTGGTGTCAGTAGACAATGTATAGCAGCGCTTGGAAATCCTTGTCGAGATTATGTAATTGGTGATTGTCCTAGCGCTTGATAATTTCTGATGACATTTGTAGGATTATGATTGTGCCTGCTAGGAATTTAGGATACCGGGTTCAATTCTATATTTTGGTTTTGCTTGAAATGTGTTTGATTCTATTAAGCATGTTACTAAGTAATCGATCCTGAATTGTGACCGCTACTGGTGGTCACTAACGGTCGGATTGTTCGTTTGTTCGTTGGAGTGAATATGATTTATAATCCTATTGAATCATTGTCTTAGAGACCCAGATGGGGAATGAAGTCGTGGGTATGTAACTCAGACAGTATAATCACTTTTATGAAGAAACGGTTATAATTAGTTCGTGGCCGTTGATGGAAGTGGAAAGTCAATGAAATTGGTTTAAATGTGTAATGGAACATTTCTGGTGAGAGAGAATTTTGATGTCAAGGTGGCTGGTTGTATAGGTCATGATTTAAAATTCCAAGCAGCTGTCGCACTTTGGTTGTGACATGTAAACACGTCAGACCATTTACTATAGTGAAGCAACAAATAAGGTATAACAGTATTCTTCTGTGTAGTAAGAACATTTCCTTTTTACAGGGTTCCGGCGAGTTTTATGTACCTCCACCTACACAGCTATCTGTGAGGGTCGGCCTCTCCGGTGGTGGGAGATGTCACCGCCACTTCCAATGTCATTCCACTGCCCACTCCTCTGCCCGGAGTGGGACGCACGTGAGCCGGCAGGGTGCGTTCCGGGCGGGACGTGTCTCCCATCCACAGTCCGAGGTTGTGCAGTCCCCCCGAATTCAACTGTGTCCCTTCCGGGGGGCAAGCGTCTTGGGGTTCGCCGCAGTATAACATCGGCGACGCTCGCGATGGTTGTGCCCGGTAGGGAGGAACCGCGCCTCATTCGACTGACCCACGACTTTACTTCTCCTACTAATATCAAGCGCTTCATTCAGTGAGTTTTGTGTTTTGGGCGTGCATTAGTGTGAAGCGTCGTAAAGCAGACCGATTTTTACATAATCATATTGGGAAACGCTGTGTTGCCGTTTTTTTTGTTGTGTGTGTGGTGTTTTTTGGGAAGGAGTTTGTTTTTTCTCTTTATTGCGTGGGTCAAGTACCCCCCAGGGACTTCGGAATAAGTAGGAAAGTGCAACATTGGGTTACGGGTAACTTGAACCATTTGTTTTGAACATTTTGGGTGGTTAAGCTTGGGTGTCCGATATTTAACACCAGCACATAAGAAATTATTAAAAAGAGTACTTTGGAAAAAGAAAAACTCGCGTGGCATCTCAGGTTTTATAGGTATCAACCTTGCTTGATATTTTCACCCGATTACCAGGTGATGTGATTTTAAATACCCTTCCCTTCTGGTATTTTGGCCTTCAGTGGCTGAGTTGGTGTGTGCCTCCTGAGGGAAGGGTCATGGTATGTGGATGTGCAAGCACATGCGTGCAACGGTGTGCATAAGGAGCCGTGCGCTGATGGTCGGGTGTTGATATAGAGTTGATCTTTTGGGGGGGGTTTGTTTTTTTGTTTGTTTGTTTTTTTGTTTTTTTCTTTCGTGTGGGGAAAACTGCCTATGTGTTGGATTAAATAAAGGTATTGGGTGTTTCATCTGCCATTCTGTGGGTGAGAGTGCGTGTGTGAATGCAAATAAAGCCTTCTTTTGTGCACCGTATTTTCTTTTGTCTGTGTTTGTTGTGTGGCGTTCATACTCTCAGTAAAAGGGGGAAAGGGGTGGTTATAACGGGGGATATATATTAATACATATATCCCTGTCTACTGTCTTATACAGTGACAGGATTGTGCTATCACGTCACTCGTGTCGGTAACCACCAGTTTGGCTGTCGTATAGTATAAAACCTTGTTCAAAAAAAAAAAAAAAAGAGATATAATGGCGGACGAAAAGAACACCCCTATTGAACAACTTGTGAGCGTCGCTCATGATTTAGGCTACTCGGGAGAAGAGTTGCGAGCATTCGTTGAAACCCAACAAAAGATGGAAAGAGATGAGCGAGCGGAAAGACGCCGTGTGCAGTAGAAACGCAGGAAACAGAAAGAATAAGGATTCAGGCTAACAAATAATCAGGGAAAACGCAGGAAACAGAAAGATTAAGGATTCAATTAGAGTAGAGAGAGTGAGAATACAGAGGGAGACCACCGATGATGGTAGTTCAGTTTTCCAGTGACCCTGTGCGCAGTTATGCCCCCCACCCAAAGTTACCAAAATTCTCTGAAGGAACAGATTCGATTGATGCGTAACATCAGTCGTTTTGAAACGTTTTGCTACTAGTCAGGGTTGGCCTTCAGAAGAGTGGGGCAGTCATTTTGTCAGCGCTATTGACGGGTAAGGCATTACAGATTTTCACTGCATTACAGCGGACCAACAATCTGATTTTGGTGCTGTGAAGGAGTCTTTGATGAAGGGATTTTGACCTCACAGAGGAGGGGTTTAGAAAGAAATTTCGATCAGCTAGATTACAAGCAGGTGAAACGTAACACTCAGTTTGGTGCACGTTTAGATCACTATTTTGAGAAGTGGTTAGAGTTGAGTGGTACGAGAAAGGAGTTCGCTGAATTGAAAGAGCTGGTTATGAAAGAACAGATTTTGTCAGGTTGCAGTCCAGAGTTAATTATACATTTGAAAGAGAGACAGCCAGAGACAGCAGGGGAGTTGCTGAAGTTAGCAGAGGTGTATAGGGAGGCACGTCTGGGCACTAAGGTGCAGGAGAGACAGGTTCCGGCACAGGTGAGAAGAGTGCAAGGAGACTAGGGGAGTTTTCTGCAAAGTCTGCAACCCAGTGGTGGGGCAGAAAGGAGGACAAAGGGACATAGGTGTTTCATTTGTCACAAGAAGGGACATGTGGCGAGGGATTGTCGCATGAGGTTCCAGAAGGCAGCAGCCTTGCAAGAGGTTGATAAGGGTCGCCAGGGGAAACGACCTGCAGTGGAACCAAAAGGGATCCAATCTGAAGGGTGGAGTTCGGCCTATGGCTAGTGCTGGACAGCAGTCAGTGTCAGGATGGAGGGCACTAGGCTGAGTGGTTCATTACCAGTGGAAGAAGGGTGGATTGGCCAGCAGAGGGTGAAAAGTGTTACGGGACACTGGTTGTTCATGTGGTGTAGTAAGAACAACGCTGGTTCGAGGAAGGGGATTTGACAGGGCAAATCCAGACCTGTACTCTAATCGATAGCACTGTGAGGGTTCCCAGTTGCTAAGATAGAAGTACGTACCCCTTACTTCTCAGGCGAGTTGTCTGCGCTGGTGATGGAGAAACCCCTTTATGATTTGATCATTGGAAATATTCCAGGTGCAAGGGATCCAGGGGATCCTGAGTTGTTGACTGCTACAGGGGCAGCAGTTCAAACACGGAGCAAGAAGGAGGAAAAGGTTGATAAACCGTTTAGTCGTTCCAGCAAGGAAGTCAGGTATAGATGTGTCGCCTGATGAGTTTAGGGCCAGCGCAGGAACAAGACCCTTCGCTCGTTAAGTCTTGGGAGTTGGCAAGAGGTGGAGAGAAACAGGTGGTTAGAGGAGGTGAGACAGAATTTCTGGTGAGAGGCGGGTTGTTGTACCGAGTGTTCACCAAGGGGAAGACAGGTAAGGTGACAACTCAGTTAGAGGTACCAGCATGTTATCGTGACACTGTCATGTCAGTGGGTCACGAGTCCGCTCATGGCGGGTCATCCTCGGCACCGGCAAACCGAATCTTTGATGATTTTCATGGCCAGGGCAATGGCAGACATAAAGCGGTTCTGCATGTCATGTGATGTGTGTCAAAGGTCAGCCCAAGAGGGGTGAAGAGGAAGGCGCCTCTTAAACAGCCCCCTTTAATTGACACACCATTCAGGAGAGTGGCTGTTGATCTGATTGGCCCAATCTCACCCTGTTCCAAAGGTAGGCACAGGTATCGAGTTCAGTACATCCCAGGTCGACAGAATGTAGGAGCTGACTATTTAAGCCGTGTAGTCTAGCAAGCTGCAACTCAGAGGAAGTCAGTCATATCCGGGGGTGCATAGCTACTTTGTAAATAACATGTTGATTTACAGTTATGTTGAGTGGATATGGGTTTCATTCCCATTTGGCTTATGGTTCATATTTTCTTTGTGAGACTTGTTCATGTAAATGTAGTTATGTTTGGAGCATACAGTCGCTTGTGTAGTAATGCACTGTTTGCGATAAGTGAGGATGGAGATTCCTCAGTGAGGTGTCATGGATCGTTGTCATATTAGATTGTGCTTTTCATAGTAGTTGTGAAGAGAAGATGTGCAAATCCGCAGGTAGGGGAATTGCATAGGTGCGCACAGAGGTTATCAGAAAATGAGTTGAAATAAGGCAAAAAGCGCACGTCAATGATAACCCATTGGGTGATATTTTACTAGTGATACATGCTTATAATTTTGTAAACCGTTTGTTGTAAATTATTTTGCAAAACCTTGCACGTGTAGCTGTGTTGTCAGCAAATTCGGTTGTTGTTGTTTTTCTTGTACCGTTTGTTTTGAGACAATGCTGAGCATAGTCTTTTGCAAGGGGGAAATTGTCACGGACCAAAAAAGAAAAACCGAATTCGTGGTCATGTCGCCGGCCAGTTCATTGGACATAAGTCCAAACTCAAACATCCTGGTTTCCAGGCAGACGACTTCATGTGTCGCGTCAGCCAATTAGGCACGGCGAAGAGGCTATTTTTAGTCCCTCACGGAGACGGCACCGTCCCGCAGACAGACTGAGTGGCTTGACCGACGTCTCAATAGGTCTGGCCAGACGGGTCTCGGCGCCTGGGTCAGACTGATACAGCTAATTTTGCAAGACCAGCGCCCACAGTTAAGCCAGAGACGTCGCCGGTTGAAGTAGGAAGGGGGAAGGTATTGTGTGGTGGGGTGAAATCAAGCTAATTAATTAAATGACCCATTGACCACCACAGAGAGCAAGGCCGTAGATGTGACTTTGATGATTTGCATGTCCAATGGAATTAGAGGGGCGGTAACCTCAGTACATGGCGGAAAAATACTGACCAATGGCACTCACCCTTTTGACAGGTAGGAACAGGATAAGAAAGCTATGGGAGTGGGAGCAAGAAAAGGAAGAAAGAAAAGAAGAGACAGAGGGAGAGGTTCTGGAGTAGGCTCTGCACGAGAGAAAAGCAGAGAGATGAGAGGAGGAGTGAAGAGAACCGAGTTGAAGCATTAGCACCATATAGAGGTCTGCAGGGGAAGGACTAAGGAGAGATGTGAGAGAGAGTTTCTAACTGATGAAGAGGAAAAAAAAAAAAAGAAAAAAAAGCAACCATGTCCATTTGATAGAGCAGACCAGAAAAGAGAGAGAGGATGCAATGCGTTAGTGAGAGGAAGAAAGAAAGGAGAACAGATCGATGCCTGGTAGTCACTGTTCAATCTGAACCGGGGTTCGACCTCATACCTGGCAGCGCCACTTTCATCAGGCAGAACCACAGGCCAACGCCAGTTAACCTGACTCAGCGCCAGCGGTCTAACCTGACCAGTGCCAGCAGTCCAACCTGACCAGTGCCGCGGTCCAACCTGACCAGTGCCAGCAGTTGTGTCGTGACTGGTGTTTGTGAAAGTGACAGTGAAAAGAAAAGAAAGAAGAAAAGGAAAGACAGTGGATTCGTAAATAGTTTAAGATCACCTGGCCAGGTAAAGTAGAAATCTATTTATACCCGGGTTTAGTTATGATGATTTAGATAAATGGTTTTGTGAAGTTCAAGGAAAGAGAGAATGTTTTATGTTGTTTGACTCCATGCGCCATTGATGTTTGTTTCCATGATTATGTGTAGTAAAGTTATAGACTTTACTAGTGGTTTGATGTGACGAATGCATGATATATGAATGAGATTGTAAGCAAGCTGTGAGTGTGTTTGGGCTGTGCGCTAGTCCTTTCCTCCACTGACGTAACCCGAGGTTGACAATCTTCAACATCATCATCATCATTGTCGTCGTCGTCGTCGGCCATCATCATCAATCATCATCATCATCGTCATCATCATCATCGTCAACATCATCATCGTTTGTCATCATCATTATCATTATTATCGTCAACATCATCATCAGCAGCAGCAGCAGCAGCAGCAGCAACAGCAGCAGCTTCTTCTGACTTCTGTCATGGCTTGACGTTCCTGTTTTCTTTCCAACCATCCATGTCTCCCACCAACAATCCACCGCAAACCCAGGGTGTGTGAGACAGTTCTCCGCTACTAACCGCAAACCCGGGGCGTGTGAGAGAGTTGTCCGCTACTAAGTGCGTGCCCATGTCAGTGTGACTGGGAGGCAAATGATTGGGGACGTTCCAAGTAGCGACCACCGTTATTAACGCCCATGGTGAGCGGACATCATCGGCATCGTTATTGACATGACTTCAAGTACTATTTGGCTCAGACGCACACGTGCGTGAATGTAGGCAACTTCTGTGTGGGCTTGTGCGCGCGAGTTCATTTGCGTGCGCCGTGTGTGTGTGTGTGTGTGTGTGTGTGTGTGTGTGTGTGTGTGTGTGTGTGTGTGTGTGTGTGTGTGTGTGTGTGTGTGTGTGTGTGTGTGTGTGCGGCTGCGTGCGTGCGTGTGTGTGCACAGAGAGAGAAATATATGTACGTAGATACTCTCTCTCTCTCTCTCTCTCTCTCTCTCTGCGTGCGTGTATGGGTGCGTGCGTAGGTGCGTGTATGCATGTGTGTGTATGTGTGTGTGTGTGTGTGTGTGTGGGTGTGTGTGTGTGTGTGTGTGTGTGTGTGTGTGTGTGTGTGTTTCGCAATGTTATGGCATGCATGTATGTGAATAACACGTGCAAACTTTGTTGAAATATTCGTCTGCGCAAAATTAAGGCTATATTAATACTGATCGTTGTGGTGATGGTGGTAATAGCAGCAGCAGCAGCAGAAGTAGCAGGGGAAATACAGTATCGTTAGCATTATCATGATTACAAACATCATTATTATTACTTATCGTTATCATCATCATCATCATCACTGTTGTTCTTTTGATCAGTTATCAGTGTGACATCAAATGCTGGCTCAGACTTACGGTAGGCCTCAAAACACTGACATGGATTATACAGTGATTGAGTGCAGCATTCTCATTGTGACGTGTGACTTACGGTAGGCCTCAAAACACTGACATGGATTATACAGTGATTGAGTGCAGCATTCTCATTGTGACGTGTGACTTACGGTAGGCCTCAAAACACTGACATGGATTATACAGTGATTGAGTGCAGCATTCTCATTGTGACGTGTGACTTACGGTAGGCCTCAAAACACTGACATGGATTATACAGTGATTGAGTGCAGCATTCTCATTGTGACGTGTGACTTACGGTAGGCCTCAAAACACTGACATGGATTATACAGTGATTGAGTGCAGCATTCTCATTGTGATGTGTGACTTACGGTAGGCCTCAAAACACTGACATGGATTATACAGTGATTGAGTGCAGCATTCTCATTTTGACGTGTGAGTTAGGGTAGACCTCAAAACACTGACATGGATTATACAGTGATTGAGTGCAGCATTCTCATTGTGACGTGTGAGTTAGGATAGACCTCAAAACACTGACATGGATTATACAGTGATTGAGTGCAACATTCTCATTGTGACGTGTGAGTTAGGGTAGACCTCAAAACACTGACATGGATTATACAGTGATTGAGTGCAACATTCTCATTGTGACGTGTGAGTTAGGATAGACCTCAAAACACTGACATGGATAATACAGTGATTGAGTGCAACATTCTCATTGTGACGTGTGAGTTAGGGTAGGCCTCAAAACACTGACATGGATTATACAGTGATTGAGTGCAGCATTCTCATTGTGACGTGTGAGTTAGGATAGACCTCAAAACACTGACATGGATTATACAGTGATTGAGTGCAACATTCTCATTGTGACGTGTGAGTTAGGGTAGGCCTCAGAACACTGACATGGATGATGAAGTGATTTTGAGCCAAGTTCTTATTTGTGCGTGTGGCCAGTCCGCCACAGTCTTTGATTTTTCTCTCTTCTTTTACTGTTGTCATTTTCCCCCTGCCTTTGTTCTGGAAAGTCTTGTGAACTTTTGTCTGGTTACAAGTAATGACATACCGGCTTCTGTTTTAATCAGGCGACTGGAAAGTCTTGTGAACTTTTGTCTGGTTACAAGTAATGACATACCGGCTTTCTGTTTAATCAGGCGACTGGAAAGTCTTGTGAACTTTTGTCTGGTTACAAGTAATGACATACCGGCTTTCTGCTTTAATCAGGCGACTTGATAGTGAACATTAAACATACTGTTCAAGAGGTTACTAGCTGTCTTATTTTGCAATGCCTGTTAGCTCATAAAGGCATTTTCAATGTATTCTATAACATTCATTTTCATTGATGTTTGTTTACAAAGTTCTTTTCAGAATCTGGGAAAGAAACAAGATGCAAAGCATATAAACGTACTCCCAGCACAGTGCCAAGAGGGGAGACAATTTCCAGTTAGTGGAAGAAAAAAAACTCACTGTGCGGTGGCTATTTCCCTTATCGACTTGATGGTTAAAAATTACATCTATAGCCGTTAGTAACGGCACTCTGGTAAAAAATAAAACATCGGGCATCATCCTGACCCATGATAAACATACAAATTTTCAGAAAGATCGGCACAGAAGTTTTTGTCTGGAGCGAGTGGAACACATTTTGACCACGGATGGACGGACGGACAGACAGACAGACACACACACAGACAGCATTTTCTTCGTTCCCATTTGTAAAGTACTCCCTGTTCTATAAGAACTGGGAGTACAAAAACGCAGTGGAACAGAAGGCGCTTTCAGCAAATATCTGGTCTTAAGGATGTCAAGCGTGTGGCTCCCAGGCATGTCTTTTGTTGTTAGTCTCTTTTTGTACTCCCAGTTCTTATAGAACAGGGAGTACTTAGGATGGGAACGAAGAAATGCTGTCGTCTGTCCGTCCGTCCGTGGTCAAAATGTGTTCCACTCGCTCCAGAAAAAACTGCTGGGCCGATCTTTCTGAAAATTTGTAGGTATGTTCATTATGGGTCACGGATGATGCCCGAGTTTAATTTTAGCAGAATAGCCGTTACTAACGGCTATAACGGCCCAAACCGATTTTTCTTCATTATGGAATATCTAGAAAATGATAACGCAAACAAAAATGAAGTCAAAACTTCTTTGCGTCATAAGTGGAAGTGAAGAAATACATTATGGCGCATGTTTCATTGTGACGTCGTATTCAAGACAAACTGGGGGCACGTTTATATGCTTTGCATCTTGCTTTTCTTTCCAAGGATCTAATCTTCTTCCTCGTCTGGTCTGTTCAGGATGTGACCTGTTCGAAAAGGTGAGTTTTTCTCTGAATCTAAAACGTCCTATCGTTTAACATTGAACGTTTTCCGTTTTACCGGGATTCAAAACGTTGGTATGCATGATGATCCTACAACTGTTTCTGCTTTTCAAACGGACCAATACTTTGTGTGTGTGTGTGTGTGTGTGTGTGTGTGTGTGTGTGTGTGTGTGTGTGGTGTGTGTGTGTGTGGTGTGCGCGCGCGCGCGCGCGCGCGTGCGTATGCGTGCGTGTGTGTGTGTGTGTGTGCGTGTGTTTGTGTGTGTGCGCACGCGCGTGTGTGTGTATCTTCGTTATTTCTGAATTCACGAGTTAAAACATCGATATTTTTACAAAATTATTTCAAGAATTTAAGAGGTGCTTCGGATTTGGCGATGCATGTACTTATTGAGTTATCATGGACATGTCAATCAAATGGAAAATTTGTTCTTAAGAAAAGGACTTAAATTCGCCATTGCTTAGTAAATCAAGCCAGAGACTTCAAAACCTTTCACTTAACTGCATTCTTTTTAGGGTTACTGCCATTTCATTAAAATGGGGTGCAAACGCTCTTTCCTTTTCTTTTCACCCAAACATGTGTCAGGGATTGTTTTTTTAGAGTTGATTTGTTTGCTGGATTTTTTATATCGATGTGTTACTGTCAACGAAGGTCGCCATTTCAGACGTCTGCACTCCAGTCTTCAATCAGCAGAATGCTATTGTCTTGAAAGAGTCTCTCCCTCTCTCTCTCCATCAAACACACATGCGCGTGTGTGTGCGCGCTGCGCGCACACACACACACACAAACACATGCACTCTCTCTCTATATATCTCACACACGCACGCGCGCGCACACACACACACACACAAAGCCCGCACACACGAAACGGTGTTGTCATTGATAACTTTATACCCCTTTCATCTAATACAAGTTTGAACAAAGCGTAAAACTCCTGATGCCAGAAGAAAAACAAAACTTGCTGAAGTGTGTGTGTGGTGTGTGTGTGTGTGTGTGTGTGTGGTGTGTGTGTGTGTGTGTGTGTGTGTGTGTGTGTGTGTGTGCGCGTGCGTGTGTGCGTGAGTGTGGGTGTGAATGTGTATGCGAATGTGTGTGTGTGTCATAGCAGACTTTGACATTGCTAATGTCTTGGCAAGTGCAAGCGCTAATATATCCAACCTTGGTAAAACGATAAACAGTGATAAGATCCTAATGCCCAAAATGAATATGACACGGAACGGCAACGGCTGATAATCTGCTATCAACATCTCGCATCAGTAATTTCAATATAACAAAACTGACAATGTGACATGTTCTTAAAAATTACGATCACATACAACTGTTGCCTTCTTGACCGAGAAAAAAAAATCATGGTGAATCATATTATATGAAAGTAAAACTACATTTATTAACTTCCTTTCACATGTGAAAACATTTCGCGAAACACAGCTGACTCAGACAATGCCAACTTTGCTGTTCATGGTAAGTCAAGCAAATGAAACGACAATAAGCAGCAATAAAAATATCTTTAAAACAAACAACAACAACAACAACAACAACAACAAAAAACAGTATACGAACGTTTTGAAAAAACTCGCGTCCAGAATGACCAAAATTAGACGTTTATCACGAGAAAGTATACAATGAACACAGTAGCTACAACAAAGAGTGTGTATGTATGTCATATGAACATAAGACAACAACTTTGCTAATGAGATATGCGCAGATTCTGTTTTTTCAGCATGCATCTGAATAACGTCACAGGCGATCTGTTAGGAAAGGAAAAGCAAACTGATAGCTGAATGTCTGAACCAGATCCCTGACAAGAAACTTTGTCACGGCAGAGACTTGACGAGAACAATTCCCACGGCAGGTGCCTGTGACTTCATAGAGAAGAAATAGCAAAGGCCATTACATAGAGAAGAACAGCCAAGGCCATTACATAGAGAAGAAACAGCCAAGGCCATTACATAGAGAAGAAACAGCCAAGGCCATTACATAGAGAAGAAACAGCCAAGGCCATTACATAGATAAGAAACAGCCAAGGCCATTACATAGAGAAGAAACAGCCAAGGCCATTACATAGAGAAGAAACAGCCAAGGCCATTACATAGAGAAGAAACAGCCAAGGCCATTATATTACACTCACCATGCTGGTACTGGTAGCCGGGAGAAAGACAGAGAGGAAGGGGGGGGGGGGGGGGGGCGGGGACGAGTGGGAACATGGAGTGAGAGGAGATGGGAGGTGGAGGGAGGGGGAGTTGGTGGTGGAGAAAAGGTGGGAGGGCAGAGAAGAAAATGGAAGGGTAGGCTGGGACAAATCAAGATGAGAAGTTCTCACGTACGATGCTCTCGTCGTGCTGGCAGTGCACGCCGTGTGCCTGTCGTCAGTGAAATACCATGAACCAATAAAATATAAAGTCATCTAAAAGAAAACAGGACAGTATCTCGAAATCAGACACTAACTACAAGTGACAGAATTTTCTTTAATTTTACTGAACTCCAAGCAGGTTTTGACAAAGAGGGTCTCAAAGCGAGGTGATGAAGGCGGAAATTGAAGCAAATTTTTAAAAACTAAGCTATTAATTCCGCAAGACAATACAGACAAACAGATTACAGAACAAAACTCGATGCATTTCGACCTCTTGGGTCTTCCTCAGGCAAAAACAAACAAACCAATACCTATTTTGCGCCGAATATGAAAAGATAAGAGGTTGCTTGTTCTTCCTTTCA
>JAFLJL010015028.1:7118-48869 GCA_018398815.1 Conus ventricosus | reverse complement strand
GCCACTTTCGCCCAAGTACTTAAAGATCAGATTGTTTCTCTTGGATCTCCCCTCGAGATGATCAGTTTTGTTTTCCAAGTCCTCAATCTTCTTCGTCAGGTCCAGGTTTTGCTGTTTGCAAACTGCTAACTTGCTCCGGAGATTCCTCAGTTCCTGGAGAGAGAGAGAGAGGAGAGAGAGAGAGAGAGAGAGAGAGAGAGAGAGGAGAGAGAGTAGAAAATGGATTTATAAACAAGATCTGTAATACGTGCAAGTGTACATAGGTACGTGAGAACGGTTAAGTGCATGAAATTGAAGGTTTATGATTTTGAGATTAATTTATTGGTATCAATGGTTTAGTACGTTAACAGCAAATTGATCAGGTAACTGTTTTTGAAAGTTGTTGTTCAATGAATTCGTCTGATGGACTCTGGTAGGGTGTTCCACAAAGTGGAGCCTGAGTATGTTAAGCTTGATTTCAGTAGGTCAGTTTGGGGGCGTGGCACATGTTTTGTTGTTGTCTCATTCATCATGTCTTTAGATGGATTCCCCCGTCTCCTCGACAAAGGTGGCAGTACGTCGCAGGTCCTCCAGCCCCCTTTAGAGCTTCGGGCCACTGGTATTGGGTCGGGCCAGGTTTTCTCTTCGAAGCGCTTGGTGGAGCGGGCAGGACTGTAGCAGATGTTCTGTTGTCTGGCTACCTGTTCTGCAGGGGCACTGCTCTGTGTTGCGATGCGGAGTTTAGAAATAGGTGGTGTTTCAGGCGGTTGTGCCTGTCCTGAGCCTGAAGATGACTACCTGCTCTCGTCGAGTCAGCAGGTAGTGTACGGGTCTGCTCTGTTGTGGCGTGGATGCTGCTGCTTCCACTTGTTCTGCAGCTTGGCCTTGATGATGGTCCTGGATTCGGTGTAGCTGGTAGATCTGTCCATCTGCTCCTTTGTAGTGCCCTCCTTTGCCAAGGAGTCAGCAGTCTCATTGCCGAGCACGTTGCAGTGGGGGGGAATCCACTGCAGGGTGACTGTGTGACTTGTGCAGAGGGAGGCGAGAGATGAGGACAGATCGTTGAGCTCTGGGTCTCTATTGGACTGAAGGGCTGCAAGATGGACAGGGCGTCGGTCAGGAAGACAACATTGTGGCTGGCGTAGGGGCTGACCTCGATGTGGGCTGCTGCTGTTTTCAGGGCTTCTGGTTCAGCTCTGTAATTTGTGGAGTACAGGCCGGTAGCGAGGCAGATCTTTTTTTCTCTGCCTCCTGGATATTGGACTTTAGACTCCTGCCCCTCCATTTCGAATGGCATCTGCTGCAGAGCCGTCGGTGTAGACATGAGTCCAGGACTCTTTGGGGAACTGGGTATGGAGGTGTTCAAGGGTGAGGGACTTTCTTTCAGGGCCGTTTGGGAATCTTTTGGGCCAACATCAGGATGCTGCACTGGATGAGGGGAGGGATTCCTTCGCTCCAGGGAGGGACGGCAAGACACCGGGGTATCACTTTGGGGTCATGGTCAAGGATATCTTGATGTTTCCGTTCTAGGATCCTGCTTGGTGTACGAAGCTCCCTCTCTTCAGCCGTCCTTTTGTTGGCTGGGACAGTCTGTCTTTCATGGGGTGGCCTTTCAGCCTCTTGAACTTGGCAGCTTGGGTCAGGAGTTTGGCGTCTCTGCGGTCCTCAAGGGGCTGGAGCTCTGTGATGGTTTCAAGCTCCTGGATTGGTGTAGACTTCATGGCTCCTGTGATGATACAGGCAGCTTGATTCTGAATCTTGCTAAATCCGTTCAAAATTGGATTTGGCTGTAGTGCCCCATGCAGTCATGCCATACCCCAGCACTGGCCTGACTCTACCAGTGTACAGTCTTCTGAGTGTTGTGTTGTCTGCCCCCCATGTTGTTCCTCCCAGCTTCTTCATGAGGGCAAGGCGTACTTTTGTCTTAATTCTGTTTTCTCTGCTTGCTTCTTCCACGTCATGCGTTTGTCAAAGGTGACTCCCAGGTACGTGGGGTTATTTTCAGCAAGCAGAGTTTGTCTATTGATGCTCAGGTTGGCCTTCTGTTCTTTGGGTGAGAGGCTGAAAACAGTGTAAGTGGTCTTCTTGGCATTAATTGTTACCAGCCACTGTTTCGTCCAGCTTTCAAGAACATTCAGCGGCTGCTGTAGCCTGTAGTTGGCAGTTGTGAGGTGCTCTTCCGAGCACCATAGGACAAGATCGTCTGCATAGATGGCTCCTTGGACTTTGCGTGGCACATCTCTGACGATGTCGTTGACAAAGACAAGGATAGGGTAGGGCTGAGGACACTCCTTGAGGGACTCTTCTCTCAGTGTCTTCTTCCGACTGTATGCTCCGTTGACATGGACTCGGGCCTTCCTATTTTTAGGTATTTGCGAGATCCATTGGTACATACAGCCAGTCATACACTTTCTGGAGTTTCTCCGGAAGCCATCCTTCCAGACTTTGTCGTACGCCTTTTCCATGTCTATCCACACCGCCAGAGTATGCTGTTTGTCCTGGAAGCCATCCTCGATCTTCTGGGCTATGTAGGTCACTTGATCCTCAGTGGAATGATGTTGGCGGAAGCCTGCTGCTCTGGAGTGATGATGTTGTTCTTTTCCAGGTGCCAAACTAGCCGCGAATTGATCATACGCTCTAGGAGCTTGCCCACGCAGCTGATGAGGCTGATGGGGCGATAGCTGTCAGCCCTAACTCTGTCTTTGCCCTTCTTATGTATGGGCACCATATCAGCTTCTCGCCAGCTTTGTGGAACATGCCGTCTTCCAGCTGTTGTTGAAGAGAGCAAGGAGTTTGGTCTTTGCTTTGGTGCCGAGGTGTTTTAGCATCTCGTTGGGGACTTTGTCAGGACCTGGGGATTTTTTGTCTGTAAAGATTTTGCGGCTTCTTCTAATTCTTTCAGTTTGAAAGGCCTGTCCATGTAATCAGGTTGGTCTTGGTCATCCTGATGATTCTTTATTTCATCATGGACTTGTTGTCTTCTGTCCTCTGTCACAGAGATGTTGCTGGTCTGCTCATAGCTGTCTATGAAGCAGTTCGCTGCCTCTCTCCCTGTCACAATCTCCTGATCGTTTTGGAACGTGACAGGCACTGACCTTGTCTCTTCATTATTCATGGGTTTGGTCAGTTTCCAAAATTTTGCATCTCTGTCAAGGTTTAACTTTTCTGTTTTCTCCATCCAGCTTGTTCTTGCAGCTTGGATGTAGCCTTTTGTATTTGGCAGTGCAGGCTTTGAGAGAGATGCTTTCTTGTGATGGGTTGTTTTCCACCTCCTCTCTAGTCCCTTGTCAGTTCATCTTCAAGCTCCTGCAGCTCTTCTGTCCAATATGGCCTGCAGTTCTTTCGAGCGCCACGTGGGAAATTGCTTCTGAGGCTGCTTTCAGGATGGCTTGGTTGAAGTTTTTTGTGGCTCTGTGATGTTGTAATCGTCCACTTTGATGGTCTTACAGTACTCGTCAGAGAGGCCCGCGAACATCTCCAATCCGCCTTCTTGTAGTTCCATCTGGGAAAGGACTTGGCATTGCTTGATGTGTACTGCAAATGATGGCAGTAGTACTGGTCTGTGGTCGCTGCCTGCCAACTGGTTCTGTACCCTTTCCTGCTGGTTTTTTGGGCAAGGTCGTCAGTGGCAAAGGCAAGATCTGGGGTGGTCGTGGTGAGCCATCGGCGAGAGAAGAAGGTTGGCGGGTCTTCTGGATCGTTCAGCAGGAGCAGGTTGCTCTCTATCTGCCAGTCCTCACTTCGTCTCCTCTTCGGTCATTCCACTGTAACCCCACATGTTGAGTGGCTGTTAAAGTCACCTACTACTATGCAGTTCTCTGATGGTATGTCCCCTTTTCTGTAGAGACAGCTCTTTGTCTTGTGGGCAGTACACATTGAAGATGGTGATGACAGTCTTGTCCCCTGTAATCTTGATTCCGTGGATTTCAGCTTCCTGATTTGTGTCCACTGTAAATCTGAGGCTGGAATACTGTTCTTGACGAGTATCTGCACTCTCCTTTCGATCTTCCTTCTCTGTACATCTTTAAGGTTTGGCAACCTCTGACTCTAACTTGTGATTGGGTTTCAGGTGTGTCTCTTGGATACAGGCCACATCAATGTTTTCTGTGTACATTCTCTCAGTAGTGGGATCTTTTTGTGGTAGACGCCCTCTGCATTCCACTGGAGAATGTTGAGTGGTCTAGGGGTTTCTCCAGGGTCAGATGTTTTTTCGGCCAGTAGCATTTTCCCTCCGCCTCCGATGCCTGGCTCCTCTCACCGGGACGGGGTGGACCACCAGTCGCATGGGGTGGGCCCTTTTGAGGCACAGGGCCGGCACTCTACTAGCCCGGCGGGACTCCTCTAGTAGAGCACCATATCGAAAATCAGTGAGGTTGTCCATCCATGATGTAGACGCGTTTGTACTGCCGTTACGCGCCAAGGGCCCAGTACATCCGTCTTCGGCGTTGGTTTTCTTGTCCGAGTTTCCTCCCGTAGGCGACTTGCAACCAAGGCTAAAGAGCATTCCTACCCTGGTTTGTTTCTCCGAGCTTTTCCTTCCCCCGGGGGTAGAGGTTTTTATGCGCTCTTACTCGCATGATGAACCCGTCACAGGACACATTGGGAATTTGGTATGGTGTAACAGTGCCACCCGTTTACCCCGCCCCGTCTGGTAGGAACATCGCCAGTTGGTCCAGGACTGTTATTCGACCAGGCAAGCCTGACTTATATCGCAGCTAACCTCATATCTGGGGGGCCGACCCCCTATTCACACCGGGGACCTGCCGGGTTGGGGATAGTCGCCCCGCCCAGGCACATGTTTTCATTTTTAAGTTTCTCGACAAATTTTAGAGAATCAGCACTTTAAAGTTGATGGAGCTTTCCCGTCACAATCTTGTGCATTATTGCCTTTGTTGTATTTGAAGTCTTGGCTTAATGGAAGAAAATGAGGATTGTTATGTCTGAGCTTTCAGGGCAGTTTCCTTTAGAAGTATTAATTTGAGCGCTCTTTTGTGTAGGATAAAATGGTTTTTCATGGCCGTACTTGCAGAATCCCATCATTTTGATGAAATCGCAGAAGATGAAACACAGCTTGCAAAAAGAGTTGCGTGAATGAAAGAAAAAAAAGTGTTCGATTTGGGCAGTTGGGGGACTTTCTGGAAAAGTTTTTTGCATGTATAGAATGTGGGGTTTCCACTGAATTGTTATTGGTTATTTGTTCTGAGAGGAGTGTGGGGGGAGGGGGGGGGGGGGGGTTTTGGGGGGGGAGGGTAATTTTTAAAAAATACACTGCTCCCTCTAAGCAGTTGAAAGACAAAAAAAGGAGTGAGGGGGGGGGAGGAAGGGGAAAAGGGAGTGAGGTTGTAGGGGGATGGTGCGGCTGGCATTGTACACATCAGCCGCACCTGCCCCCACACACACCCCAACACACAACACCCAACACACACACCCACACACCACACAAATACACACCACACCCCACACACACACACACAACACACGCACGCAGCATGCCCCGCGCACGGATAGTTTTTTAAAGTTTTTTATTTTTACAATTTTCATGCTCTTTTTAAATTTTGGGTGTGAAAATTCAGGGATAGTGTGTTAAATGGTTTTATGTCGTTATGAAAGGGGGTATGTCCCCTGTATTTGTGAAAGCTCTGTGATGATCCGTTTTATGCATATGAAAATTCCCAATTGCTGGATAAAATTCAGAAAATAACAGTAAAAAAAATAAACAATAGGGTGTTTTGTACGACATCTTGAATAGACGTTAAAAAAATGGCAGAAAAAGAGAAAAAAAAATGCTGGTTACAGTTCGGATTATGTACAGTAACCATTTTTTACATTGTATGTGCTGTTGAAAATATGATTGCTCGGCACCAAAATTTATGTTGCCTTTGTGGATTGAAAGGGGTTTTTGGTATGTGAATTTATCACTCCCTATTGTCCCGGGAAAGGGGAAAGCTACGTTATATTGGCCCCGCACAGCGTTGCAGGCAATTGGACCTGGCGTTTGGGGAAACGGAGGGAGATGGTAGGTAGCCATCTAATAAAGGTAACGAAAGTACAGGAATGAGACCATGTGAAAGTACACAAAAACTTGAAGGTGATGGCAACCCCTTTTTTCATTCACGGTAGACTTGGGAGCGTAAAAAGGGGGTTGACGTGATATTGGATTAATTAAATTTGGGGTATAATAAATTCCCGAGGAAGCCCCGCCTGTGTTGCATGAATCTATGCCCATACGTTTGGGTATAGTTCAAAATTTTCGCCTGTGTGCGGCTGTACCTTAATTCCCCTGTGTGCGTAAAAATTATCGTTGGGCCTGTGTGCGATAAAACTCCCTGTTCGCCTGTGTGCGTTTTGGCAGTCCATTCCCCCTGTGGGGGGACATGCTCAAGAAAAACCCTTAAGCATGGCCAGCTTCAGGGGCACAGGGAAGAGGTCGCACCTTAGATAAAAAAGATTAAAATCGAGAGGGTTGATGCTGCAAGTCAAATGGATGAAATTTTTTTTAGATGGGAAGAGGCTATTTCCCAAATGTTTACCCCAAAATTCGGAACAAAGCGGGTCACGTCTGGACCGCGGGGCATAAAGAGAGGGGCGATTCTCTCTTGATGAGGAGGGAAAAAGAACTGGGTCATGGGCCCCCCGTGGCGAGTACAGGCGAGAAAGGTGAAAAAGGGTTAAAAAACTGCTAAAGCCACTTGAGCAATGGGGACTCGAGTCATTGTCAGATGGAGGGAAAACTATGTGATGCTGTTTATATTTCCCCTTATTGTCAAAAGATGACTGTAAGGAATAGAAAAACTTTGGACAATAAAGAGAAAAATTTTACAAATGGTACTCAATGGCTGAGATATTAAAAAAAGATTTGCAAGGGCTTTCTAAAAAAATTTAAAGAAAGGTTGAGAAAAATCGCCCAGGCAACTGCCCCAAGCTTCAGGTGCCCAAAGTGAAAACAGAAATCTGGAAGGTTTGCCCCCGTTAAACAGGGTGATGTTAAATGGCTTCAGTGCAGAGAGCCCTTGTCCAAAGCCCCCGCGCACGGCACAGAGCATGGCTATACTCAAAACATATAGCAAGAAAAAATTTACTGATGCAGAATCAAAGCCTTTCACGATCAGAAGTGATGCCGGCCTTGTTGGGGCATGCATGTCAGAGCTGTCGAAAAGCGACAGGTCCTGGCCCCCCTCTCCCCGCAGCTGAAGGATTGTGCAGTGAGAGTGTTCCCATTAACCGGTCGTCTTTGGAGACAATCGATGCTTCCTAAGGAGATCAAAGAGCTGGAAACGTCACGTGGTGCGGCCCCCGTCGTTTTCGCCCCTTATGACAACAGACAAATAAAGAAAATGGGGAGAAAGCCAAAACAAAAAAACGTCCTTTTTTAGGCCGAGCAGCAACTCTACGGCCCTCAAAGAAGTTCCAGGGGAAAAGAAAAGCAAGACATTCTACCAGAAAAAGCCTAGGTCTGTGCACTCTTGGATGGCCCGGGGAGACACCTATACCTCCCCATCTGCTGGATGAAATGAAAAGGAGGCTTTACTTTTTCAAGATGCAGGCCTACACAATATGTTGATAGATGAAAAATTTGACAAAAGACCCGAAAAATTTTTGAAAAAACAAAGGGGGGAGCCTTCAATTTGATTGTGTATTTGGCCAAATCAGACGGATTACATTTTTTTTTTTTTTTTTTTTTTTCTGTCCCCCCTCTGCGCCCCTCAGACAGTGCCCCACGCCGTCATTTCCCACATCCCCTCCACAATCACAGCCTGGCGGCCCCCGCCACACCCAGACCCCGGGAATCCCCGGGGGCGTCAAGTCAATCTTTTTTGAGGCAACCCACCGGAGGAGACATGCACGCTGCCGATCACTTGGGGGGTTCAGTGGGCCTGTTTTGATTAACATAGCAGGACACCCCCCACTAAGCCCCCTATGCAACAATAATTGCTTTGTCCCCGGACGGCTGAGGAGCTCTCCCCCCGGGGGGGCGCCCCGTCTGTCACCCCACAGGACCCCATGGGCTCGCCGAACCCCTGCCCAACGGGGGCCAAACCAAAGCCCCAATGGGAAGGACATCGAAAAATTTAGGTCACCTGAGAGCAGGCATAATGGCCACAGAATTTTTAGACATTTTTTAATGGATCAATGAGAATGGGATGATTAAGAGATGCTCGGATTTCCCCTTTTGGGGTTTAGACTACAGGACAGGGCTGTACTCTACGCTTCCTTTCATAATAAAATCCGGCGTAAACCAGGCCCGAGAGATACAGGCACCTGCAGTGTTGGTCAAGAATTTGAGCAACACTCTCAGAAACGCATCCATTAAGTGGATAAAAACTCGACTGTGTGGTCCCGTTTCCAACTGAGTCCGCAGAAAAAAAACTCAACTCTGGGTAGGACCCGGTTCGGGGCAGAAAAACCCACATGACTTCTGATGGGATTCGAACCCACGACCTCCCAAACCCGGGAGTCCGCGACGCTAACCACTTCGCCACGGTGGCTGGTGACAGGATTACACTTTCCAGCCAGATTTTAAATGCATCAGAAAAGAAAGTTATTGACAAAGAAATACAGAAATTTTTGCAAAAAGGTGTGATTTCAAAGTGTCAGGCTGAAGCAGAGCAGTTTGTGTCACCAGTTTTTGTTTTTCCGAAGAAAGATGGAACTCATAGAAGGGATTCTGAACTTAAAGAACTAAACGAAGATATCGTTTTATTATCACTTCAAAAGGGAAAACCTTGCATACTGCTCTAAAAACTAGTGACTCCAAACTGCTTCATGGCTTCAATTGACTAAAGGGATTCATACTACTCAGTATCATCAAAGAGGAACACAGAAGATTTCTCAGATTTGAGTGGGATGGCCAGCTTTGGCAGTTTAACTGTCTGCCTAAGGGGCTGGCACTTGCACCACGAAATTCACCAAGTGTTAAAACCTGTGTTTGCCCCCTTTGGGAGGGGAAGGTCATCTTTCCTCAGTATTTTTGGAAGATTCACTTTTGTTTGCAGAGACGAGAATGTCATGTGCCTCTAACGTATTTAACCAGTGAAACTTCGGGAGGTCTCTGGATTTATCATCCATCCCCCAAAATCAGTACTAAACCCACTCGTCGCATTCAGTATCGGGGAGTCATCATTGACTCTGAGTCAGTGACAGTAACTTTAACACCTGAGAGAGTAGCAGACATGGTTTCAATTTGCCTGTCAGCTGTCAAGAAAAGATACAGTGAGTATCAGGGATGTGGCGAGAGTGATTGGAAAGATAGTGGCTTCCTTTCCAGCGGTGATGTATGGGCCACTTCATTATAGACAGCGGAGAAAGAGAAAAAGACAGCACTGTTGCTGTATGCAGGAATTTTTTGACAGAACATGACATTGTCGCCTCTTGCCAAAAAGAAACTAAATTGGTGGATCAACAACATTGAGACTGCTTATAATGTTATTCACCAACAGAGCCTGATGTCACCCTGACCTCGGATGCATCAAAAACTGGATGGGGTTGTGCATTGAACATCAAAATTTCTGGGGGGGGAATGGCTCCCCAGAAGAAAAGATTTTCCCATCAACTATCTGGAACTTAAGGAAAGCTTTTTTTGCTTTAAAATGTTCCTAAATCAGGTTTAGGGGCGACATGTCCGTATCATGATAGACAACACAACTGTGTTGCAGGGATCAATATATGGGAACAAGTCATTCCGATTCATGTAATTTGATGACACAGATGATAGGGAACTGGTGCATTGACAATCATGTATGGTTGAGTGCTGCTTATATTCCAGGTAAGGAAAACACAGCAGCAGATGAGGAGTCAAGAAAATAAACCTGGATGCAAAAAGGGAAGTGAACAAAAAGAGCTTCACAAAGCATTGATACAATTGCATATGAATCCTGACATTGACTCTTTGCCTCAAGGTTGAACAACCAAACGCAGCGCTATCTTTCTTACAGACCTGACCCAAGCGCCTATGCAGTAGATGCATTTTCTCTCCCTTGGAGAAACCTTCAATTTTATGCCTTCCCCCTTTTAGCACGATCACGGCCCGTGTTGGGAAGGTGAAGAGAGAGCGAGCGATGGGGGTAGTGGTGGTGCCCGCTGGCCAACTCAAGTCTGGTGGCCTCTGTGACACAGTGCTGACACAAGACCCAGTACTGCTACCAACACGAGACACCATCCTCTCCCTCCCCATGCAGCAAGGGGGAACCACCCCTTCTTCCCCGCCTTCAACTGATTAGTATGCAAAGTATCAGGGACGGTACCAGAGGGAAGGCTGGTTCCAACAGGCAGCAGCGCTAATCGTCAGTTTTTGGCGCCCCCACACACGAGCAGTGTACAAAACCTATATTGCCAATGGAAGCAGTACGCAGCAAAGAATATATCCACATATGGGGCCGGCATTGTGAAGGCAGCAAATTCTTGCCGAACTTTTTAGTGCGGAGCAAGCCACCAGTCTATAAATCGGCGCGCGGCGCTTTGTCTCCTATCTGCCATTAGTGAATGGATTTTCAGTGGGCGAGTCATCCAGGTAATTTGCAAACTTTTGAAAAGGAGCATTGAAAATAAGGGCCCTTTCCTTACCCAAATATAAGGACACTTGGGATGAATTTCTGTACTTTGTTATTTAGATTGGGTTATCTCCCATCAATCATTGCTTTGAAAGAATGAGTTTGGAAAACTTGCATGTTTTAGCTTTAGTTCAGACAAAGAGAGTATGCTTTATACTCTTTTAAAACAAGTGATGTAAAGATGTTTGATTTAAATATTTTACAATTTTCATGTGTATTGGGAAAACAACAAAGCCAGGAAACATACAGAAACCAGCAGAGATTACCATTTGCAAAGAATGAAAATCTGTGTCCAGTGGAAACATTGAAGCCAGTATATGACAAACATAAGGGATCTCAGAACAGTCACCAACAGCAGTTTCATCATTTACACCCAAACCTCCATGCACCGTGGTAAGCAGACAATTTGCCGATGGGTGAAAGAATGCTACGCGCTGGCATTGACACTAACCCAACACAACACACTCCACCAGGCTGCCCAAGCTGCAAATGCAGCGCCAGGCCGGAGTTTCATTGAAAACAATATTGAAAGCAGCGGGCTGGGGCAAATGAAAAGACATCCTGTAAATACTATAAAAGACAGAACAGTGCCATTTCCAGCCAGAAGGTACTTGATGGCTATGTGAACAGTAATGGGAAAAAGATGAAGGATCATTGTGAATAAATTGTGTGGGTTAATGTCTGGCCTTGATGTTTATATTGGCCACTATCCTTACTTTCTCTAAAGTCTCAACGTAGCTTCCCTTCCGGGAGCAATAGGCGAGGGGATAATTAGAAAAAATTAAAAGAGACCTACGCTAGGAGGTTGCAGTTTAATTGAAATAATTCGAGCCTATTGTGGAGGAAGGAGAAGTTACGTCCTCCAATTCGTGTTTGTAGTAATAATCAATTTGACTGTCCCTCCCTAAAGGCGTAAGTCTAGTGCCATACAGCTCTGAAATTTGCCTGCAACGCTGTGCGCGCCAATACTCAACGTAACTGCTCCTTCCTCCACAATAGGCTCGTAATAATTTCAATTAAACTGCAACCTCCTAGCGTAGGTCTAGTTTAATTTCTAATTGTAACATATTTATACAAAAGTGGTGTAAATGGCAAGCTGTATTGGCGCTTTGCGATATGTTTATGACTTGGTTATAATATATGTTAGAGATACAATACAAAAACAGAATTTTTCAACTGCCCACGTGGTGTAAAACAAAGATGTCTACAATGAGTCACGTTGAAGAAAAAAATGTCCAGAAATTCTTAAGTCATTGCAAAAGTCAAATTGTTCTAATGTGGTCTCTTTCGGAAAATGTTTAATACTGACAATCAGTGTTTACCTATGCTGCTGAAGTAAGGTGTCTTTTGAATACTTAGTAAATGGAGAAAGTATATTGATTTGCTATGGTTTTGTATGTTTCCATTCATACATACAAAAAGTTTCATATGACTAAGGTCGGATAAAGCCCTGTATTTATAAAAACACACGTTAAATGCATACTATGATGGTAATATTGACGCTTCGTCGTACTACGCTTTGTAGACAGGGACTACAGCATGACGATGGGGCAGGTGGAGCATGACAGAAAACAACTGCGTATTGTGTAAACATTGCTTTGATCAGAAAATGGATTTTAGACTGTGTGGTTCTTCCAGTGTGTATGGCATAACAGAGTTATATATCAGAATTTTTGGATCGACAGATCGCATGTTAGAAACAGAATTTGCATTCTAACGTGGATCGCAAGGGAAAAAATACAAATGGTTATACAAGTTTTTTTTTTCGGAGGGAGAAATACATAAAGGTAAAAACAAAACAAATGGCATGGAACACATTTCGCAACGTTCAGATGAAACCTTCGGCTTTAATGCAGGTAAGATTGTTTTATCCCAGGACATCCATAGACGCGCCTTGTCCAAAACGTGGACACGCTGGTGACGATATGTTTTATCCCAGACATCCATAGACGCGCCTTGTCCAAAACGTGGACACGCTGGTGACTATATGTTTTTATCTCAGGACATCCATAGACGCGCCTTGTCCAAACCGTGGACACGCTGGTGACTATATGTTTTATCTCAGGACATCCATAGACGAGCCTTGTCCAAAACGTGACACGCTGTTGATGATGGAAAGCATTTCATATTTCAGTGTGAAGCCTTCGAAGATATGAGAAGAAATATTCGCTTTTAAAGTAGATATTACTAAAGATGAAGGTGCTCCGATAAGGTGTCACTAGAAGATGTACTTATCATTCAGTCTGCTGCAAAATTAATCACAAAGGCATGGAATTTTGGAAAGGAAGATCAAGTTGTACGACAGATTTTTGGACGGTGAACTGTCCTAAACATTTTGTTCTTTGCTCTCCAACTTAAGAGTACATATCAGAATGTACTTTAGTGTTATTCTGGACTACTGCTATACAAATATGCCATTTTATTTATTTGTTTATTCAGTTATTTATTTATTATTTATTTGTTTATTTACCTGTCTGTAAATATTTAGATACGATCTCTACCTCGATGTGTATGTATGACTACTATTATACAAATATGCTAATCTTGTTTGTTATTTACCTTGTTTATTTGATCTATGTTTGTCCTCTCTTTAATATTGTTGGAATTCCATGTCACCTTATCACAGGCTTTTTGCATGACTGTACAATTTCAAATTCTCCCTCCACCCTCCTCTCTCTCTCTTGGTTCTCCCACTCCCCTAGAGGAAATAGACCAGACCGACAGACCAATAGATTGTTGGACAAACTGGTAGAAGTAATAAACTGATTCACTCACTGACGAATATACATGACAGAGAAATCGGCAGAGCAGAGAGAGCAAGAAGAGGCAGAGCAAGAGGGATAACACAAGAAAGGTTCGTAACAGATGCAAACCTGCTTTAAGAGAATCCGAAATTTGGAAATTTTCTCTGATGATCCAACTGTATTGAACGCATTGACCTGTGTATAAAGAAGTAGACAAACACAATCAGGCTGACCCGTGCTTAAAAAGATGTACTGATATGATTGTAGAAACCTATTGCTGATAGCTTGTGTTAACAAATCAATAAACCAGTTAAAATTTTTCCATTTCAGACCAACATGCACCTGCTGATCTTCCTTGCGGCATGTGTCCTCTTCACAACAACAGAATGTGAGTAAACCCCCAGCAATTGTGTGTGTGTGTGTGGTGTGTGGTGTGTGTGTGTGTGTGTGGTGTGTGTGGTGTGTGTGTGTATGTGTGTGTGTGTGTGTGTGTGTGTGTGTTGTGTGTGTGTGTTGTGTGTGTGTGTGGTGCGTGTGTGTGTTCTTTCTCTCTCTCTCTCTTCTCCTCTCTCATCTCTCTCTCTCTCTCTCTCTTTCTCCCTCTCTCTCTTTCAGCCAATTCTCTCTCTCTCTCTTTCTCTCTCATCTCTCTCTCTCTCTCTCTCTCTCAGCAGACCTCTCTCTCTGTCTCTCTCTCAGCCGATCTCTCTCTTTTAGCCTCTCTCTCTCTCTCCTCTCTCTCTCTCATCTCAGCCAACTCTCTCTCTCTCTCTCTCTCTCTGAGAGAGAGAGAGAGAGAGAGTTGGCTGAGAGAGAGAGAGAGAGAGAGAGAGAGAAGAGAGAGAGAGAGAGAGAGAGAGAGTCGGCTGAGAGAGAAAAAGAGAGAGGTCGGCTGAAGACAGTCGGCTGTGAGAGGTTCTGGCAAGACAGGGTGACCAACACCCAAGTCCTGTCTCTCGCTGGCCTCCCTACCATCTAATACCCTGCTGAGACAGCGTCGGCCGCATTGGCTGGGCCACGTTCACTGCAAGGAGGATGGTCGCATCCCAAAGACGTCCTCAATGGAGAGCTTGCCACAGGGCAGAGAAGCTTTGGGCCCGCCCACAGCTGAGATACAAAGATGTTTTGGAAAGAGACAATGAAGGCGCTTGAGATCAGCACTGAGTCCTGGGGGACCTCGCAGCAGACCGCAGCAGCTGGAAAGCACACTCAAGAAACAGCTGCAGATTGGCAAAGACAAACTGACAGCGCTGCAGCAGAAAGCGAGCCCAAGAAAAGGGGGCGACAGCCAACAAACCTGCCAGCAACAGCATGACCGCTGCGACAGAGACTGCCACCCTCGCGTTTTGGGCTTTTACAGCCACAGCAACCCTGCTCGGGTCGAGCAGACAGTGCGGACAGATCATTAATCTTAGGTCGATATACTCCCAAACCAGGTCAGTGTCACGAGTTTGTTACGAGGCCTATGACGATTGGCCCACCTAGGCTAGTAGAATTATTCATTTATTTATTGTCGTCGTTGTTGTCGTATATCCGTCCCTTAATGTGCTTGTGGTGTGGTTGCACCTTTGGTGTGGTTTAGCTCACGTTCAGTTTGCTTTTTCTCTCTCTCTCTCTAATTCCACTGCCCGTGCTATTCATCCTGCAGGTTCACGGGTGGCTGGTACCTTTCTCTCGAACTTGCTGTCTATCGGCCTCTCGCCTGTCTTTTTACCTGTCGCACGTGCTTCATTTCTTTTAGTTTGAAGTATGCTCACTCTGTGACGTAGCGTGGCATGTTGGCCGCCATCGCTGAGGGAGGTTAGCTCTTCACTCGAGCGAAGATGTCTCTGGAGCGCCTGCTCCGGTCTTGGTTCTTCACCGTATCGTCGAAGGTACAGTCGGTATCTTCAATTCCTACAGTCGGCCTGTAGGAGAGGGACATCACTTCTTCTTTTTCCGCATCTGGCCTCTGTCCTCTCGACTGGACAGAGGGCAGAGAGAGTCGTTTGACCCGCCTCTTCGGGTCACCCACGGGTAGCTGGTAAGCATCAGTTTCGTGGTTTGTTTGTTTTGGTTTGTTGTTGTTAGCCGGCTTATTCTTCTCTTTTGCGCAATTTTCTTTTGTTTTCAAAATTGTAAAAGAAATATTGTTTGAGACCTTTTTTCTGGTTAATTCAGTCTTTAACCTTGCCATTCTAAATTATATCCAAAATTCTTTCTCCTATTTATGCATCTGGTGATGCGGTAGTCGGTGGGGATGGGAGAGAACCTGGTGATTCAGGGTTGGTACTGCTTGGTCTCGCTCGTCCGCCCTTGTCACATTCGCCGGACTCTATCCTTCGGCCACCGTCTGTTTGTGTGTGCAAGGAGAACGAGTTTTATATTGCGAGCGTGCGTACGCATGATTTGTCGTTCGGATGCGTGGTTGAAGATTTGTGTTATTTTGAAATGTGGCTATAAAATGTGACAATTATGCCATTGAATTATTATTTGCAAATGTGGTGGTAGTTATAAAGCGATGGTCGCTGTGTTGGTTTTTTTTCCTAAGAAAGGAAATTGTTAAATGTAGTGAGAGAAGGGTGAAAGATAAATTCATATTGGTTTTATAGCCTGTTGATTTAATGCAGTCTTTTACCTGCTTCGTGTGAAAAGACTTTAACGAACATTCCTGATTTGATTGGTTTACTGTGTTATGCTCAGGTCTGTGTTGAGCTGGTGTTGTTGGTGTATTTAGTAGACCTCCCTCGCCCATCATGCGAGTGGCTGTTAGGATTTAACAGCATGGGTCAGATTGTACTGACGGCGGGGTTCCAGTGCCCTTCCTTCCCTCCCTTTCTTCTCTCCTCCCAGCTACGTTTTTCCCCCTCCCGGGGCTTCACCCAGAGGCTGGACTGGTGGTGCCACGCTCTGGTTGGGGCCACGCTCTGGTTGGGGCCACGCTCTGGTTGGGGCCACGCTCTGGTTGGGACCGCGGGACTGGTTGGTGCCACGCGCTGGTTAGCCACGCTCTGGTCGGGACCCGCGTTCTGGTAGAAAAGCCCGTGGTTTTGACTGGCCGGTCCTGATCCCCGTCCAGGACCTCCAGCAACAACGCCACGTTTCCCCCCCCCCCCCCCGGGACACGCTCTTCACTGCCTGCTTGTGTGTGTTGAGGGTGTGGGCCTTGAACGACTCTCGTCAAGAACCGACCCGGTTCGGAGCACCTTGTGCGACAGGGTGCTCCCAGTAGACTTGGGAGAGGCAGGGTGTGGGAGGCACTCCATGGTGTGGAAAGGGATGGATGCTGGAAATGTTATTTATAATTGTGTATATGTCACATGTGTTTGAAATGCTGTGATTGTGATTGTGTACGTCGTATGGTGAAATGTTTATTTATAATTGTGCATGTTGTGTGTGTTGGAATGCTTGATTGTGATTGTGCATGTTGTGTGTGTTGGAATGCTTATTTATGACTGTATGTTGGTGTGAATAAATGGGGTGTTGTATCGTAATCTTTATTGTTGGTCTCTTGCGGGGCGTGTGAGGTCAGTCACCCCCTTCACTCCCACCTAGACCGATCCTGTCAGGGCAGACCTCCAGGGTCGGTCGTGACATTTGTGGGGGCTCGTCCGGGATGTGAAGGGGTCTGACTGTCTCTCTCGTTTCGCGGAGTACCTGTTTAGTTTGTCTGTTTTGTATATGTTTAGTCAGTTTGTCGTGTTTGTTCGTGGGTGGTTGGCTGGGTGACTCTAGCGTGAAGGAGTCTTTTTGTGGCCTGAGGAACATCCGTGTGACTCGGGGGTTGAGGTGAGACCAGGGGGGAAACGACCGCGTCCAGACCTCCTTCCGCCGGGTGCCTTACGCAGTACGGCCGTAAGTCTTGCCTTTCTGTTGCCGCTCAGTCTGCCATTCCTGTTTTGTAGTTAGCCAGTTTTTTTTTACCGGGTTATTGAGTACAGGGGTTGTATCCCGGGACTTTAGTGTCCCTTTTTTCCTTCTCCGGTTTCCGTCTGCCGTTTTTTTTGTTTTTGGTTTTCTTTCCGGCCACCCCACGCATGTTGCTCATGCTGTGGAGGCGGTGTTGCCAGAGTGGGGCAGCCGGACATAGGTTTTTTTTTTTTTTTTTTTTTCGGAAGCCCCCCGCACTGTTTGCTCGTGCTGTGGAGCGCGGTGTTGCCAGAGTGGAGCAGCCGGAATTGTCCTACACACACACCCACACACATACACACTTTATCACACACCCCAAAATATGTTTTAAATGGAACGTCTTTCCCCCCCGTATTTGAAAACCGTAGATATTGTTGTCATGGCGACGTCCTGCTGGTGGTATGGCGATCTCGTGAAGAAGAAGGTCTTCGAAGGGTAGTCCCTCTATTAGTACCGCACTTCGACTACAGTGACTTCCACTTATCAGTGCGTAGCCGATAGTCCAGTAAAGTATTTTCACACTTTTCACTAGGGGATCTTCTGCTGAGCCCGATGGCGTCGAATCGTCAGAGTAAGTGAACAACTGTGGGCTTCTGTGAGTCACAGAAACCGAAGCCCTCTCTTCTCCATGCTCCCTCGTAAGGATATGCCCCAGAAGACTTCCTTATGGGAAAGCCGAAAACCCAAAGGGACGGGCCAAACGGATCGAACGGGTCATCCTCCGTGTCGGAAGTGGTGAATCCTTCCCAGGACTCACCTCTGGTAATGTTTTAGAGCGACAGCGCTGAGGATGGGCCCCGGGGGAAGAGCGCAGAGTAACTGCTAGGGGGACAGGAGGCCCGTTGCAGAGAGGAGACGCTAGACAGGAGACCCAGCGTAGGGAAGAGGCAGCTCTGTGCAGAAGGAGGCGCTCAGCGTAGGGAGGAGGAAACTCACCGTAGAGAGGAGGCTGCTCGGGCGTAGAGAGGAGCTGCCCGAACAGGAGGATCAGCGAAAGAGGGGGAGGCTGCTCATGCGTAGAGAGGAGGCTGCCAGACAGGAGGATCAGCGTAGGAAAGGCGGATCAGCGTGGGGAAGAGGCTGCTCACGTAGGGAAGGGGCTGCCAAGCAGGAAGCCCTCCGTAGGAAGAACTAGGCAGATGGGGGCTCGCGTAGGGAGGAGAGGGAACAACTTCTTTCCGCGGTCTCCCGCATCTTTTAAATCGGGGGGTTTGATCGACAGGCAAGTGATAGAGCTAGGGGCCCCAAAGTTAAAGCTTCCAGAGTTCAGACCTAGTGAGGACATTGATATGTTCTTAGAGCATTTGACAAGGTTGCAGTTCATACCAATTGTCTGGGAACAAAAGGCATGCACCTTTTTTCTGGATTATCTGGTGCTGCAAGGGAGTGTGTGCTCACTCTAAATGAAGGCGCGTCTTATGCAGACATGCAGTTGGCTCTGCGTAAGCGTTTCCACCTTACCCCAAGACGTACAGGAGGAAGTTCAGGTCCATGAAGAAGAATAACGACGAGACCTTCGTGCAGTTTGGTGATAGGCTGCGCAAAACGCTAGGGTACTGGCGTCAGTTGGCTAAGTTGGAGCTGGAGGAAACTGATCCTCATTTAACAGCTCACCAACACTGTGTCCCCAGAGTTGAGGATCCGGATAGGCAGACAGCACCTCAGGATTTCGCGGCTGCGATCATACCGGCTGAGGTGTTTTTCTGAAGCTCGCAGGGCTTATGGGCATCGCCCAATACGGAGAGGAAGCCCTCCACTGGATTTAGTGGGAATAAGGCGCCGACAACTGCTAGCGGGGTGAACAAGGCAGGCAGTTCATCGGGGGTTTCAGCGCCCCGCGTGTTTTCTTTGTGGTCGTCCTGGCCACATTAGGAAAGATTGCCCTAAAAGCCGCTGGTAGTCATGGGGGTAGTTCTTTCCAACGTCCTCGTGCCTCGGCTAACGTGGGTTCCATCCCAGCTTCTGGTGATTCTGAGTGCCCAGTGTTTCTCTCTGTTGTTGGTTCCTCCTTGGTTTGACACCATCAGGGATTCGGGAGCATCAACGATCTTGTGGATAAGATTTGGTTTCCCCTGAGGCCCGGGGGGGCGCTAATTATGATGTGTGCGGGTTGGAGGCTGGTTTTACCTCCACCCGTCCTTCGGGACTCATTCCTATCTCCACCCCCTACTTCTGTGGCGAAGTATGGGCCATCGCGGTGGAGCGACCTCTGTATTCCCTTCTCATAGGGAATACTATCACCTTGCGGATGGTCACAGTCAGTCCGTTGTCTACGGATTGCCCAAAAGGCGTGTGTGGGAGTTACCACACGCGCCCCGAGCTAAGAAGCAGGAACAGGAATTGCGTCCCGTTCTTTTAGCCCATCTCTGACGAGGTTCTTGCAAAGGCCGACCCTGCTTCCATCATCCGTCTTCAGGCCGGGACTTGGATGTCCAACGCCTGCGACAACGGTAGATCGTCCCACTCAGTCTGCCCGACATGCCAAGGTGACTTCAAGCTCCACAAGAGGGTCCTCTTTAGGGGTTTCCACTCATGCAGATCGTGTGGCCAAGCAGCTTGTTTGTTCCCCAAAGCTTGAGAGAATCTGTTCTCCGGCAGGCCCACGATTCCCCCATGGCAGGTCATAGGGCTCCAAGCGGACTCTCGAGGAGTCAACAGGACTTCTTTGCCAGGGGTGAACTCGCAGGTTAGGCAGTACTGCCGGGAGTTGCGATGTCTGCCAACGGACAACGCCTAAGGGTCGCTTGAAGCGTGTTCCCCTAGGGTCAGTGCCGCTGGTTGGGGAGCCATTCAGCAAGGTTGGGGTCGACCTGGTGGGACCCGTATAATCCACCACCAATCGCGGTCGCCGCTACATTTCGGTAGCGGTAGACTATGCGACTCGATGCCCAAGGCTGCCCGCTTAGGACTATCGATACCCCTACTATTGCTGAAGCTCTCTGGCGATTGGACACGCCACTGGCTGCCCAAGAAGAAGTACGCCGGGAAATTTGTACTGGAGAGCGATCATCATCCTCTCCAGTGCTTGGACGGATCCGCCAGTCAGTCGTCGCTCATGAGTTAGGCAGTGGAACGCAGAGTCAGGCGTTCACTTTTTGTCATATCAAGGGTTTTCCAGTAATACGGATGCTGACTATCTTAGCCGAGCTCCGTAGTCAGCACATTGGAGAAATCAGTCAGAGGGACACTTCCCCTCAACCAGGGTTATATCCCCTTTTTGTTTCTGTATCAGGTGTAGTGACAGTTTTCACTTCAGTGATGTTAATGGTAGTGAATCACCAATGGTTCGGATTGTTACTTTCATGGTTGGAAGGTTCGCTTAGTTGTTTGATAAATGTAGTATTATGTATTTCTGGGTGTGATTCTATCGTAGAATGTTTGTATTGGATTTATCGTACTCTGTCGATCACAGAGAGTTGGGTTCGGTCCCATTGTTGTGAATTTGCACATGCGTCAAGGTTCAAAGGAGCACTGTATCTCAGAGAAACAGATGCTTTTAGAAGGGGGTTTTGTCACGAGTTTGTTACGAGGCCTATGACGATTGGCCCACCTAGGCTAGTAGAATTATTCATTTATTTATTGTCGTCGTTGTTGTCGTATATCCGTCCCTTAATGTGGCTTGTGGTGTGGTTGCACCTTTGGTGTGGTTTAGCTCACGTTCAGTTTGCTTTTTCTCTCTCTCTCTCTAATTCCACTGCCCGTGCTATTTCATCCTGCAGGTTCACGGGTGGCTGGGACCTTTCTCTCGAACTTGCTGTCTATCGGCCTCTCGCCTGTCTTTTTACCTGTCGCAAAGTGCTTCATTTCTTTTAGTTTGAAGTATGCTCACTCTGTGACGTAGCGTGGCATGTTGGCCGCCATCGCCGAGGGAGGTTAGCTCTTCACTCGAACGGAAGATGTCTCTGGGAGCGCCTGCTCCGGTCTTGGTTCTTCACCGTATCGTCGAAGGTACAGTCGGTATCTTCAATTCCTACAGTCGCCTGTAGGAGAGGGACATCACTTCTTCTTTTTCCGCATCTGGGCCTCTGTCCTCTCGACTGGACAGAGGGCAGAGAGAGTCGTTTGACCCGCCTCTTTGGGTCACCCACGGGGAGCTGGTAAGCATCAGTTTCGTGGTTTGTTTGTTTTGGGTTTTTTGTTGTTAGCCGGCTTATTCTTCTCTTTGCGCAATTTTCTTTTGTTTTCAAAATTGTAAAAGAAATATTGTTTGAGACCTTTTTTCTGGTTAATTCAGTCTTTAACCTTGCCATTCTAAATTATATCCAAAATTCTTTCTCCTATTTATGCATCTGGTGATGCGGTAGTCGGTGGGGATGGGAGAGAACCTGGTGATTCAGGGTTGGTACTTGCTTGGTCTCGCTCGTCCGCCCTGTCACATTCGCCGGGAAACTCTTATCCTTCGGCCACCGTCTGTTTGTGTGTGCAAGGAGAATGAGTTTTATGTTGCGAGCATGCGTACGCATGATTTGTCGTTCGGATGCGTGGTTGAAGATTTGTGTATTTTGAAATGTGGCTATAAAATGTGACAATTATGCCATTGAATTATTATTTGCAAATGTGGTGGTAGTTATAAAGCGATGGTCGCTGTGTTGGTTTATTTCCTAAGAAAGGAAAATTGTTAAATGTGAGTGAGAGAAGGGTGAAGATAATTCATATTGGTTTTATACCCTGTTGATTTAATGCAGTCTTTTACCTGCTTCGTGTGAAAAGACTTCAACGAACATTCCTGATTTGATTGGTTTACTGTGTTATGCTCAGGTCTGTGTTGAGCTGGTGTTGTTGGTGTATTTAGTAACCTCCCTCGCCCATCATGCGAGTGGCTGTTAGGATTTAACAGCATGGGTCAGATTGTACTGACGGCGGGGTTCCAGTGCCCTTCCTTCCCTCCCTTTCTTCTCTCCTCCCAGCTACGTTTTCCCCCTCCCGGGGGCTTCACCCGGAGCCTGGACTGGTTTCGTGCCACGCTCTGGTTGGGGCCACGCTTGGTTGGGGCCACGCTCTGGTTGGGGCCACGCTCTGGTTGGGACCGCGGACTGGTTGGTGCCACGCGCTGGTTGAGGCCACGCTCTGGTCGGGACCGCGTTCTGGTAGAAAAGCCCGTGGTTTTGACTGTGGCCGGTCCTGATCCCCCGTCCAGGACCTCCAGCAACAACGCCACGTTCCCCCCCCCCCCCCCCCCCCCGGGACGCGCTCTTCACTGCCTGCTTGTGTTTGGGCGAGGGTGTCGGCCTTGAACGACTCTCGTCAAGAACCGACCTGGGTTCGGAGCACCTAGTGCGACAGGGTCTCCCAGTAGACTTGTGAGAGGCAGGGTGTGGAGGCACTCCATGGTGTGGAAAGGGATGGATGCTGGAAATGTTTATTTATAATTGTGTATATGTCACATGTGTTGAAATGCTGTGATTGTGATTGTGTACGTCGTATGGTGAAATGTTTATTTATAATTGTGCATGTTGTGTGTGTTGGAATGCTTGATTGTGATTGTGCATGTTGTGTGTGTTGGAATGCTTATTTATGACTGTATGTTGGTGTGAATAATGGGGTGTTGTATCGTAATCTTTATTGTGTGGTCTCTTGCGGGGCGTGTGAGGTCAGTCACTCCCTTCACTCCCACCTAGACCGATCCTGTCAGGGCAGACCTCCAGGGGTCGGTCGTGACAGTCAACTACGACCGACGGAGGTCTGCTACAACTACTACTACTACTACTACACTAACTACTATTACTACTACTACTACTACTACTACTACTACTACACACGCACGCACGCACGCACGAACGCGCGTGCGCGTGCACACACACACACACACACACACACACACACACACACACACACACACACACACACACATACAACACACACACACACACACACACACACACACACACACACACACACACACACACACACACACACACACACACAGAAGTCCTTTCATCTTGGGGCAAATCTGCCTATTTTTACAGCCGAACTTATAGCAATATTAATGGCCGTAGAGTACATAAATGATTTATCATTTGACTGTTATGGTATTCTCTTCTGTGTAGATTCTAAGTCAGTTCTTCAAGCTTTAGAATCTACAAATTCAAAAAAATCGTGCTGAATCGTATCAGAAATTAAAATACTTATTCACAACCTTATGTCAAGAGGTATAATAGTTAATTTGTGTTGTGTTCCTTCCCATTGCTTCATATCCAGAAATGAATGGGCTGACAGGATTGCTCGAGCAGGTGCAAACAATTCTGACAATACGGCTACTATTCATATTCCCTTGAGCTTACATGAAGGATATTCTCTCTTACAAAGAGCCTCTTTTGAAAAATTTGAGGAATACTACAAAGAAAGTGTTTCTCCCCCGAATACACAAACCCGACTCTTCTATACATTGTTGTACGAGCTCTCGAGCAAGTAATCTTTTAAAAAGGGCTTCCTCAGTAAATCCAGTAAACCGTAATACAAACATAGGATTATATCCAAGACACAGTCAACAACTTGTTTCCTTATTATTTCGGTTAAAAATACATGCATTTAGAACAAAATATGTCAAGAATTTTCGATGTGCCTGCGGCGCCCTTGATAATTGTACAACAACACACGTTCTATACTTTTGCCCCTACTTTGATTCCGATTTGTCAGAATTTAGAAATTATGCTTCAAAGTGCATATTCCAGGATACCATGTCTCTCTTAAATTTTGTACGAATTCTTATGTTAAGCCCAGTTGGTTCAATCCTGTAATTGCTGTTTCATGATCTTATTTTGTACAGATGTTTGTTTTTACTTTTGATGTCTTTTTTTTTTTTTTACAGTTTAATTCTTACTTAGAGTTTCTCCTCATCACACATACACGCACACACGCATATGCACGCACGCGGGCACGTACGCACACTGCACGCACACACGTACGCACGCTGCACGCACACACTCAACCCCCCCCCCCCCCCACACACACACACACATACACACACACACACACTCAAGCACACACACACCTTGTCTAACATCACATTTAGTGAAAAGACGTTAAATTGAAGAACAACACACACACACACACACACACACACACACACACACACACACACACACACACACACACCACACAAACCACTCTCTTTCCAGTTAAGGAAAACAATGTTATCATGATTGTTTGTATGTAGCATTTGTAAGGACTCGTGATACTGCTGCCTTTGTAATGATATTCCTGTAACGTTGTCATCGCCATCTTCGTGTGGGGCTATGGCCTTAAATGAATAAATCATCTGAATCTGAATCTCTCTCTTTCCTATCCTTCCCTCCCTCCCTCCCACTCTCCCTCCCTCCCACCCTCTCTCTCTCTCTCTCTCTGTGTCTCTTTCCGTGTGTGTGTGTTTGTGTGTGCGTGTGTTGTGTGTGTGTTGTGTGTGTGTGTGTGTGTGTGTGTGTGTGTGTGTCGTGTGTGTGTGTGTTTGGTGTGTGATGTGTGTGTTGTGTATGGCGCGCTGCCTGCGACTGTCCCGTTCTACAGCCGAATCTCTGACGAGGTTCTGGCCAGGGTCGATCCTGCTACCATGTCCGTCTTCCGGCGCAGACTTTGATGTCCCAACGCCTGCGACAACTGGTATATCGTTCCGCCGTCGCCCGACACGCCAAGGTTAAGCTTCAAGTCTCCACAAGGGGATTCACTTTAGGTTTTCACTCAGCAGATCGTGTGGCCAAGCAGCTTGTTGTTCCCCAAACTTGAGAGAATCTGTTCTTAACTCCGCAGGCCCTACGATTCCCCATGGCAGTCATATGGGCTCCAAAGCGGACTCACAATCGAGTCAGACAGGACTTCTTTTGGGGCAGGATAACTCACAGGTTAGGCAGTACTGCCGCAGTTGCGATGTCTGCCAACGACAACGCCCTAAGGGTCGCTTGAAGCGTGTTCCCCTAGGGTCAGTGCCACTGTTGGGGAGCCATTCAGGCAAGGTTTGGGGTCCGACTGGTGGGACCCATTAATCCACCATCCAATCGCGGTCAACACCGCTACTTTTCGGTAAGCGGTAGACTATGCGACTCGATGCCCAAGTCAGCCCCGCTTAAGGACTATCGATACCCCTACTATTGCTGATGCTCTTCGCAGATTTGGACACGGCCACTTGCGTGCCCAAGAATAAGTACGGCCGGAAGTTTGTACTTCTGAGACGAGAGGGCGATCATCATCCTCTCCATTGCATGGACCGGATCCGGCCATTCAGTCGACGACTCATTATTAGTCAAGTGGAGCGCATAGTCATGCGTTCACTTTCCTCATATCAAGGGTTCCAGTAATACGGATGCTGACTATCCTTAGCCGAGCTCCGTAGTCAGCACATTGGAGAAATCAGTCAGAGGGGACACTTTTCCCCCTCAACCAGGGTTATACCCCTTTTTGTTCTGTATCAGGTTAGTGACAGTTTTCACTTCAAGTGAATGTTAACGGTTAGTGGAATCAACCAATGGTTTCGATTGTTTACTTTCACATTGTTGGAAGGTTTCCTTAGTTGTTTTGATAAATGTAGTATTATGTTATTTCTCGTGTGATTCTATCGTAAATGTTTGTTTTTTGGATTTATTCGTACTCTGTCGATCACAAAGAGTTAGGGTCGGCCCATTGTTGTTAATTTGCACAATGCTCAAGGTCAAAGGAGCACATGTATCACAGAGAAAACAGATGTTTTAGAAGTGGGTTTGTCACGAGTTGTCACAGCTACGACGTTTGACCAACTGGGGTGGCGGAATTAATTCATTTGTTTAATACGTTGATGCGTGTCACGTGTCCGTCCCTTAGTGGCTTGTGGGTGTCGGTTGCACATGAGGTGAATTCAGCTCACGTTTCGGTTCTTTCGCCTCTCTCTCACCTCCTCTCTCTCTAATTCCACTGCCCGTGCATTCATTCCTGCAGGTTCACGGGTGGCTGGTACCTGTCTCTCGAACTTGCAGTCCTATCGCCTCTCGCCTGTCGTTTTACCTGTCGCACACGTGCTTCATTTCTTTTAGTTTGAAGTATGCTCCACACTGTGACGTAAGCGTGGCATGTTGGACGCCATCGCCTGAGGGAGGTTGCACTTCACTCGAGCGAAGATGTCTCTGGATTGCCTGCTCCGGTCTTGTTCTCAACCGTATCGTCGAAGGTACAGTCGGTATCTTCATTCCTACAGTCGGTCTTAGGAGGGACATCACTTCTTCTTTTTCCGCATCTGCGCCTCTGTCCACCTCGACTGGACAGAGGGCATAGAGAGTTGTTTGACCCCCCTCTCGGGGTCACACACGGTAGCTGGTAAGCATTCAGTTTTCGTGGTTTGTTTGTTTGGTTTGTTGTTTGTTAGCCGGCTTCAATTCTCTCTATTTTGCGCAATTTTCTTTGATTTCACAAATTGTAAAAGAAATATTGTTTGAGACCTTTTTTCTGGTTAATTCAGTCCTTTAACCTTGCCATTCTAAATTATAATCCAAAATTCTTTCTCTATTTATGCATCGGTGATGCGGTATCGGTGGGGATGGAGAGAACTCTGGTGATTCAGGGTTTGGTACTTGCTTGTCTCGCTCGTCCGCCCTTGTCACATTCGCCGGACCTCTTATCCTTCGGCCACCCGTCTGTTTGTGTGTGCAAGAAACGAGTTTGATGTTCGTGACGTGCGTAAGCATGAATTTGTCGTTCGGATGCGTGGTTAGAGATTTGTGTTATTTTGAAATGTGGCTAAAAATGTGATCAAATTATGCCATTGATTTATATTTGCAAATGTGTGGCAGTTATTAAATCGATGGTTGCTGTGTTGGTTTATTTCCTAAGAAAGGAAAATTGTTAAGCATGAGTAGAGAAGGATGAAATAACTCATATTTGTTTTATAGCCATGTTATTTAATGCAGTCTTTTACACTGCTTCGTGGAGAAGACTTTAACAAACATCCTGTTTGATTGGTCACTGTGTTATGCACGGTCTGTGTTGAGCTGGTGTTTGTTGGTGTATTAAGTAGACCTCCCCTCGCCCATCATGCGAGAGGCTGTAAGGATTATTAACAGCATGGTTCAGATTGTACTGACGGCGGGGTTCCAGTGCCCTCCTCTCCCTTTCTTCTCTCCTCCCAGCTACTTTTCCACCCTCCCGGTGCTTCACCCCGAACCTGGACTGTTGATCCACGCGCTGGTTGGGGCCACTCTCAGGTTAGGGTACCGCAGACAGGTTGGTGCCACCGCGCTGTGCTGGGGCCACCTACTAGGACGGGACGCAGGACTGTTGGTGCCACGCGCAGGTGGGGCCACGCTCCTGGCGTACCAGCGCGCTGTTGGTATCACGCACTGGTCGGGACCCCGATCATGGTAGAAAAGAAGCCTGGTTTTGCCTGGCCGGCCCTGATCCCCGTCCAGGACCTCCAGTAACACCGCCACGAATCCCCCCCCCCAGGACGCGCTCTTCACGCCTGCTTGTTTGTGTCGAGGTGTTTCGGCATCACCCACGCCTCTTTTCCAAGAACTACCCGGGTTTGGAGCACCTAGTGCTACAGGGTGCATCCAGTAGACTTAGGGAGAGGCAGGGGTGTGGAGGCACTCCATGGTGTGGAAAGGGATGGATTGCTGGAAATGTTTATTTAATTGATGAATATTTCATATGTGTTGAAATGTGTGATTGTGATGAGTACGTCGTATGTAGAAATGTTTATGTATAATTGTGCAAGCTGTGAGTTTAGGAATGGCTTAATTGTGTGTAATGTCGGTGTTGAAATGCTGATTGTGATTGTGCCATGTTGTGTGAGTGGAATGCTTATTTATGACAGTGTCTGTTGTTGTGAATAAAAATGGGGTGTTGCATCGTAATTCTTTTAATAGTGTGGTCTCTGCGGGGCCGTGTGAGTCAGTCACTCCTTCACTCCCACCAAGAACCGAACCTGTCCAGGGAGACCTCCAGGGGTCGGTCCCCCCGTTGACACTGGCAAATAACAACCGGGGGGGGGGGGGGGGGAGATGAAAACAATCTCCTTCTCATTTAGCTCCTTTTCTGTTTTAAAGTCCTGTTTAATTTCCATACAGTACAAGCTAAATGTTGTCCTTTAAGAGCTGAGTTAACAAAGGAAATCTTTTCTAATCATGTTCATATCCTAACATTTTATATTTTCCCCACATGCAACCACCAACAAAAAAATAAGTATAGCCCTCAAACTGGTGGATGACAAGCATTTCGACTGTTGCATTCCATTATTCTTATTCCTTAGACGTAAAATATCACTTGCCTTACTCCATATGGCGTGATATGTACTGATTTAAAAAACATTGTTTGACCCCAAAGACCATTAATGAATGAAACATTACACATTCCAGCACCTAATCGCTTTTGTCATATGCCGCATTTTGTAAGATAGAAAGAAACAACAAAATACGCTGAGTTTTTGCAACCCATGCATAATCCAGCAACGATGATGATAATGATATAAAATCTGATTATTGGTCACACTTTACAAAAAGTCAGATCCAAACCTCTTTAAAATGGGGGTGTAGAATTTATACCTAAGTGGGTCCGAATAGCTCAGTGTAGAGCGCCGACCGTAATTCGCGGTGATCCTAGGGTTGGCGGGTACGAATCTCCGCCGGCCGTTTCAGTAAGCGGGTTTTCTTCCCCCTCGGATTTAACATTGGTTCTGAATCCAATCACAATACCAGTCCTTTCGAATGAGACAATAAACCGAGGGTCCGTGTGTGAACGCACGCACAACATCTTGCATCCCACGTCAAATCCAACTCTCCACATTCGGAAGAGAAGGGCCAGTTTGGCCGTTTGGTATGGACGAACACATACAACATAAGAGCATGCATCTCCCCGAAAGTGGGATAAAAAAACGGTCAAACACACACAACTTCACTCTCTTCGATGGGTAGATGGGATTAACCCTTGCCTGTCTTACAGGGAGTGTCCCGCAGGAGTATCAGTCCGTACGTGAAAAAAAGAAGCAAGCAAGAAACAACAACTAATTGTTTACAAACAACTTTCTGAAGCCGTGAACTGTATTTGTTGGGGAAACGTATCAACGCGATCTCACATTGTTCTTTCTCCCAGTTTTTTGGCAAATCTGAAATTGATTTTACCTGCAACTTTGGAAGAGGGTTTGAGTCTTATCGTCGGTTTTAAATCCGTGACATTGCCTGTAGCATTAACTCATCATTGCTACCCTTATGGGGTTCTTGTTTTCATCAATTGCTATCATATTACTCATTTTGAATGGGTCATTCACGATCTGCTTTGGCTGTTGCTTATGAAAACTTGGAACTTAATCATTTTTGAAGGCGGCGGGGGTGTTGGTGGGTGGTATGTCTAACACAACACACACACACACACTACACACACACACACAACACAACACACACACACACACACACACACACACACACGCGCGCGCGCGCACGCACGCACGCACGCACGCACGCACCACGCACGCACGACACGCACACACACACACACACACACACACACACACACACACACACACCCACTTCTTCCTGGTCAGTTCTGTCTATCTGTCTGTCGCTATCTGCCCTGTCTGTCAGTCGGGTCGGTCGTCCGGTCGGTCGTACGGTCTTGCCTGATCTGCTTGTATCATCTCAGCATGTTCTACCTATTGTGGGGTCCTGTTGTTCAACATCTGCTATCAACCTACGTAGTTTTGAAATGGTTCATTACATTTTACTCTCGCTCACGGATCGCCTTAAAAATACCTCTATGATCTGAATTTAGATATTCTGGCAGTCCGAAATGGCACCATGTGGATAGGGACAGTGGAAATGAAGGACACACCGGAGACGTTCCCCCTTTAGTGCTTTTCCTGCCCGTGCGCAACCAGTTTTATTTCAAAAAGCAAAAAAAAAGATTAAAGTTCAAGATCAGGTTAATGCTCAAGATGTTCATTATAATTCTGAGGCGACCAGTGACATTCATTGCTGCGGCCATCGGGCAATTGGGTTATCAGATCTTGTGAATTTTGTTTTTTGTTATTTTGTGTCTGTTCCCTGTGGTGAGGGGGGGGGAGGGTGGGAGGTGGAAGAGGTGGAGGAAGGGTGAGTGTCTATGTGTCTAAATCCCTTCAGAGTCAATCGACAACAAATGATAACAAAGAAGAGATAAATAAACAAAGGTTCGCAAAAAAAAAATCCGTTAATAGATAATCAATTATGGAATTGCATCAATAAATCAATGACATAAACGGAGGAAGCGCTTTTTATCTCGACAGAGCCAACACATGAGAATGAGGGAAAAAGAAAAATGAGACAGAAAAAAAAGCACCGCCTAATAATTCATTTCCGTGCACTTTGGCCTTCTGCGTTGATCCTCTAATAATTCCATTTCATTTAAGTTAATCTTCTTTGTAACCCCATTACCATTTCATTTTATTTCATCTTCCCATGAAAATTGCAACCGAGAATTGACGAGCTTTATTTTTTTTTTTAAATAATTTTTTAAATCCCGATGCCTATCAAACCAAGAACAATGCCCCCCCATTTATTCAATTAATTTTCGGGGCGGTCTAATTGCTTTGATTCAAGTTGATTAGTTTTTGGTCCTCATTCCTTCGGCATCCATTATCATTGACCATACCAAGTGGAGCAGCGACACCTGATTGTCTTCGACAGTCGGAACTCAGCAGCAGCAAGGGACGTAATTGTGGATGTGTGGTCCATTGGATGGAGTTACTGTGTTTTCACCACCAGGAACTAATTGTCATGTCACGGTTGTCCTCCTCTGTCTCTTTTCACAATAGCCCTTGCTTACACACTCTTTTCTCTTGGCGTGTGTTGGTGTGCGCGCGCGCGCGCGCGCGCGCGCGCGGTGTGTGTGTGTGTGTGTGGTGTGTGTGTGTGTGTGGTGACAGTATCTGTGTATGTTCGTGGCGTGCGTGTGTGTATGTGCACAAGCGTGAGAGCGCGCGCGTGGCTCATGCGGTGCGTGCGCGTGTGTGTGATTATTAATATCATTATGAATCATCATCCATTATCATCATTGGTCATCCATCATCGTTGTCGTCGTCGTCAACATTATTTGCTGACATTATCATGATCATACATCATTATTTCCATTATTATCAATGAAGGCAGAAACGTCAAGAGAGCTTGGGACAGCCCTAAGTCTTCAGGGAAGAACCCCCCTCAGACAAGTGTTTCAGCCCCTGAAACCTCCTTACACTGTAAGGGAGAGCTTGACAGCCGAAGGTCACCCGGGAAGAAACCCCCCTCAGACATGTGTTTGGGCCCTGAACTCCTTACACTGTAAGGCAGAGCTTGACAGCCGAAGGTCTTCAGGGAAAGAAACCCTCCCTCATACAAGAGTCGGGCCCTGAACCCTTTACACTGTAAGCAGAGCTTGACAGCCCTAAGGTCTTTCAGGGAAACACCTCCCCTCAGACAAGTGTTTGGCCCTGAACTCCTAACACTGAAAGGCAGAGCTTGACAGCCGAAGGACTTCAGGGAAGACCCCCCCTCAAACCAGTGTTTTAGGGCCTGAATTCCTTACACATGTAAGGGCGCCGAAACCGCATCCCGCACATGACTTACTCGCCAAATGCCGCCTTCTACTGCCAACTTATTTTCCCCTGCGCTGCGTGATAACCAGACATTCCGCATTTTTGATGTTGTCGGATGGATGTGCCCACAAGGCGTGCCTTCTAGACGGATGGATGACCCCACTTGCTAACGGACACCTGTTTCTAAGTTGGAAAATTGAAGCCTTAGGAATTCTCCTCGACCAATCCAGCCGGAACTCTTTTCGGCTGCCTCTGCTGCCATTGTGTCTTATTTCCGGATTCTGCCTCTTCTTCCCTGAAATCCCCGAGCTTATTTCATGAGTCAGAGGTCATAGGCTGATGAGCCAATAGATCCCCTTGCTCTCCAATTCTCTACGGCGAAGACCCGGGCCTGGAAGCCGGATTCCTCAAGCCCTCGCTGACTGGCCAAACTGCCACAGTCTTTTCGAGGTGCCCTGCTCCAATCTGCTTTCGTAGGGCACGGTGTGTTTTCGATCAGAATCCTCTTTTGATGAACCTGAGTGAGAACAAGATCCGGTCTCATTATTACTATTATTATTATTACTGTATTCTCATCATCATCATCATCATCATCATTGGGTTATAATGAATTGTTGTTGCTATCCGTTGTCAATATCAATACTATTATTATTATCATTATTATTATATTGTTATTATTATTATAATTACTATTATCAACATTATCAATTCTTGTTATAATTATCATTATGATGAAATGATGATGACGACGACGACGACCGACGACGATATGATGATGAATGGATGATGACGATGACAGATGACGAGACGACGACGGGAAAAAAAAAAACGACGACGACGACGACGCGATGATGATGAATGAGGTTTGATGATGATTGAGAGAAGATGATGAAGATTAGAAGAGGTGAGGATGAAATGTTGATGATATGATGATGATGAAAGAATGATGGATGAGGATGATGAAGAGGATGAGGATGAATAATGTTGATGATGATGATGAACTTCCCGCAGACTTGCTAAGTAGGGCATTGTTGCAAGTTATGAATGACAGCAGGGCGATGAGATCCGCATATACTGGGCCATTATAGCAATTATGGTACTGATCTCATGCTGGATTAAATTATTCCAATTGCCTGCCCCTCTCTCTCTCTCACTCTCTCTTCACTCTGCTCTCACTCAACTCATCTCTCCTCACTCTTCATCTCTCTCTCTCATCTCTCTCTCTCTACACACACACACAAACACTATATATATAATATATATATATATATATATATATAAATATATATATATATATATATAAAATTATATAGTAATATATATATACAAATATACAACAAAACTTGCTCTTTTGACTTAGAGGTGAAGAACAACTTGCTCTAATATGTCTTAGATTTGAAGAAAAACTTGCTCTATATCTGCAGTGGTAGATAATTCGCCTAACTAAACAGTATGTGCTTGAGAGGGGAATGCGGAATCATAAATCTTCTCAAATGAGCCTTCAGCAAGCTTATAGTCGCCAAGGGGGAGACTATATAATATCCTGACGATAGCGCTTTATTTGAAACAAATTTGTAGAATAATTTTTTAGCACTCCTTTTAATACTTGTTATTATAAATAAAAAATAAAATAAAATAATGATTAAAAGTAAATCTTAAACGGGATTACAAACTTGTTTCGAGGTCCATCCTCTCTCAGATCCCGTTGCCAATCCCCTGCTATTGACCACAATCATATATATAACCAATGAAACACAAGAGTTGAAATCGTAGACAGTTGCAGGCACAAAAAGTAATTTTTATCAACAAGTATAAAATAGCAACCCTGATAGGACCCCTCATACAATAACACTTAATAAAGAAAGCCTTACAACCTTAACAGGGCCCCCCTTGCACAACACGTGCAACCCAACCCACTGGACTACAGCTCACAATTCAAAAAATATAATATATTATATTTATAATATATATATAATATATAATATATATATATATATATATTATGATTGAGGTCAATAGCAGGGGATTGACACGGGATCTGAAGAGAGGAAGGACCTCGAAACGAGTTTGTAATCCCAGTTTTAAGATTTACTTTTAATCATTATTTTAGCTGCTCCCACATGGTTGAGCACTTTTTCAACAACAACAAAAGCCGGAAAATATACTACCAGCTATATATATATATATATATATATATAATATATATATATATATATATATATATATATATATATATAATATTTCTTCAATCTAAGACATAAGAGCAAGCTTTGTTTATAATCAATATATATATATATATATTATTATATATATATATATATATATATATATATATATATATATATACGGGTGCCCCCTCCCACCCCACACACATTACCGCACACTCGCGCATCATCCACAATACACACTAACACCCCACACACCAACAACACACACAACACACACACACACCACACACACACACACACATGCACGCACGCACGCACACATTAACAAACAGATACACACAGACACACACACAGACACACACATGCATACACACACATACACACATGCACATGTATACACACACACACACACACACCATGTACACATGCACGGATGCACACATACACATAATGCCAGCGCGCGCGCTCTATGAGCGCAAACATACACAGACACAAACACATATACGCACTGATATAGACCTATGCATACAGACACAGGCATACAAACCACACTTGGGCCTATGGTCACACACACACACACACACACACACACACACACACACACACACACACACACACACACACACACACACACACACAAACACGTATAAGTGGGATACAAGACTAAATGTTAAAAATTGACTGAAAAACAGTTTTTTGTTTTATATCGTAGCAAACCTTCTGACGTAAAAATGAAATGTCTCCAGTACAAAACACCAATGGCTTGTGACTCATGTATTGAGGAAAAGCAATATGCTGCAGAGTGATTGATCCATTTTTCTGTAACTTTTAAAGGATAGTACTGTATTTGGTTCCATAAACTTCTTCATTGTTGTTGTTTTTATCATTTTGAAAATTGTGGAATTTAAAGAATGAAAAATGTCTGTCTTGCCTTCGATTTCCTTATAATTAAATTAAACCACTAGCTATAAGTGGATTAATTGATAGAATTGTAGATGTTGCACCTGTCTTTTATTTGATATTATTCTTTGCCACACACAGTTTATACCAATGTAGAATAGAAAACAATCTCCTAGACTGTATGCCTTCGACAGTATGCTGAAATGTTGGTATAAAATAAAAGACAGTTCGGTCGCAAAAATGTTGTATCTGTATTTGTTACCAAATGGCTGCCATTTAAAACGGTGGTTGCAGGCATATATTGGATTATCAATGCACAGCGACCTCGTTAAATGGTTCAAAGCCCTCTAGAACCAGCATTTCTTTCCACACGTCCACTGCAAATGGCACAGAACTTGTATAAACCAAAATATCAAATGGCGCAGAACTTGTATAAACCAAATATCAAACGGCACAGAACTTGTATAAACCAAAATATCAAATGACACAGAACTTGTATCAACCAAAATATCAAACGGCACAGAACTCGTATAAACCAAAATATCAATCTAACTGCCGCCCAACTTCCATATCATACTCGGCTTCCCTTTGTTTGCCTTCTTTGTCTGACTGTCTGTCTGTTTGTTTGTCTGTCTGGATGTCTGTCTGTATACCTGCCTGTCTGTCTGTCTCTCTGTGTCTGTCTCTCTGTCTCTCACTCACTCTCTCACTCACTCTCTCATTTCCATTAGATGACATCTCTCATTCCTCGCGGGAAAGAAGAAGAAGAAAGAAAGAAAGACAGACAGAAACACTTGTGAGAAGAGAGAAACCTGAGTGAATCACGGACTTCAAGGAAACCATTGAAAGCTGCTTGGAGCCGGCTCCTGAAGTTGACAGAAGCCCACTGGTGCCAGGACAACAAGGACGTCTGCTGCTGGAACATGGCATGTGACACTCCTGCGTTGCACGTGCGATTGGATTCCTTTCTTTTACCCATGTATTCAAGCATTGATTGATGGAGAAAATTAACTCTTTTTAACATTTCCAATTATTTCATTGTTCATTCATTCGTTCATTTGCTTGGTTATTTAGCTTTATTTCTTTTCAAATTGTGCTATTATAATATGGTCGTTGTAAGGGTTCTTTTATTTAGAGAAAAATTCGTGGTTACTTATTGATTGCGTATCTTTTAACAGGTTCCAACTGCTGTGAGTGAACCTTTTCTCCATTAAGGATGCGTAGTTTGTATGTCTCTTGTTTCTAGCTTCTAATGTATGCTGTTATTCACACGGGTTTTTGTCACAAGGAAGTAGTACTAAACGGTACTACCATGAAATCAGATCATAGTTCCTGATGGCTGATAGATGGAACATCTCTCCTCTCTCTCTCTCTCTCTCTCTCTCTCTCTCTCTCTCTCTCCTCTCTCTCTCTCTCTCTCTCTCTCTCTCTGTCACCCTCTCACTTTCGTAGCACACATTTATTGCTAACCCGTATTTATATTAATATTTGTTACTCAGTTGGAGAGAGGTGAAAATGTTTTAAGCAATTCAGTGTATGATTTAGTTCCTAAAGTTCACTTTACTTAGATACCGCCGCCCCCTCAAAAACAAACAAACAAACAAAGAAAGCACACCAGCCGCCGTGGCGAAGTGGTTACGTCGCGGACTCCAGGCTGGGAGGTCGTGGGTTCGAATCCCATCAGAGTCATGTGGGGGGTTTTTCTGCCCCGACCGGCTCCTACCCAGAGTTGACTTAGCGCGGACTCAGTTTGGGAGACTGGGACCACACAGTCGAGTTTCATCCACTTAATGGATGCGTTTCTGAGAGTGTTGCTCAAATTTCCTGACCAACACTGCAGGTGCCTGTATCTCTCGGGCCTGGTTGACGCCGGGATATATTATGAAAGGAAGCGTAGAGTACAGCCCTGTCATGTAGTCTCAGACCGAAATGGAAATCCGTAGCATCATCTTAATCATCCTCATTCTCATCGATCAGCATTGAAAAAAAAGATGTCTCAAGTTCTGTGGCCCTTCATGCCCTGCTCTCATGGTGATCTCAATTTCGATGTCCTCTCCACGTCTATGGCCTTGGTTTGGTTCCGTCGGGGTCACCGGTATTGGTGAGTCCATGGGGGCTGTCGTTGGACGGACGTGGTGGCGCCCTCCGGAGGAGAGCTCACTTGCGCCGGCTCCGCGACTAAGCAATTATTGTCGTCAGTAGGGGCTTAGTAGGTGGTGTCCTGCGTATGTTAGATCAGAACAGGCGCCACTGAACACCACCGAAGTGACTCGGCAGCAGTGCAGTGTCTCCTCCGGTGGTTGCCTCTTGACTTTATATTGACTGCTCCCTGTGGATTGCTGGTGACGGGGCTGCGGCGGGGCCGACCGGGCTGTGGCTGTGGACGGGTGTCGGAATGAGCGGCGGGGGTGCACTGCCTCTGAGGTGGCGCAGATGTTGGGACACACACACACACACACACACACACACACACCACACAACACAAAAACAAACAAACAAAGCAAACCTTGCTGTAAGGATTAGAGGTCAGAAAGGAAATTCTTGTTAATCACACTCTTGCACTTTTTATCCCCAGTGCACTAAAAATAGTAACAACCTCCGATTGGTACAGAGAGTCGTCGGCATTTTTCCACTTCGTTATGACTGTCAACTGCCGTAGCATTAGAGTGATTCCAATGACGTGTCACATTCACAACGTTATATGAGCCCATGACGTTCTGATTGTACCGTAACACATGGCCTCACTGTTTTCTTTGGCGATTTGGTTCTGGACACTGTGATCAAGAAAGAGACAACAACTCTTGTTATGTTTTTATCACCCACGCACTACTCCAACTCTTGGTATTTGATAATGTTTTAAGATCTAATTGTGGTCACAATGTAGAACATGTTCGATCACCGACCTACTGTGCTTTATAGGTTTAAACCTGCTGGTTCTAGAACAAGGTTTTCTAAAACAGTGAGTGGTATTTGAGAAGGTGGGAGTGCGGAGAATCAATTCCTCGCATACTTTTCTTGTGCAGGACTCGACAATCACTTTGGCCTACTTTCTCCAAGTCCTGATTAGATTAGGTTCTAAATAACTTGGTGTTTATTTTTTTAAACAAATGTCAGCGAACCGCCCAGAGAACGTGGATAAACGAGTCACAAGACAAAACACAACGCGTTTCGACCTCTTAAGGTCTTCCTCAGGTGAGACATAAACGAATAAAACAACGAAAATTCACTTAGCTTTGATCGCTTCAGATCGCTCTTCCTTGCGCTGAACCCTAAGCGATCTGAAGCGATCAAAGCTAAGTGAATTTTCGTTGTTTTATTCGTTTATGTCTCACCTGAGGAAGACCTAAGAGGTCGAAACGCGTTGTGTTTTGTCTCGTGACTCGTTTGTCCATGTTCGCTGGCGGTTCGCTAACATTTATTTAAGATTTGTTTAGATTTCCGCCTGCAGTCGTCTCGCTTTGCAACTTGGTGTTTATTTGTTACGTTGGTTTATCTTTATTTCGCTGTTGGTTAACTCTAATGGCGTATCGTTTTTCAACATTTGCTGTCATGTGACATCAATTTAAAGTGTTCATTTGCATGTTCTTTACTGTTGGTTCTGTGACTTAAAGCCTGATAAGATTTTAAACATGTTTTGTATGTGTGTGAGAGAGAGAAGGGAGAGTATCTTTGCATCGCAGATTAAGGATAGACATTAAAGTGAAGCAGGCACTGCAAATTAGTCATGCTTACTGGTTTGTTCGCCCCACGCTCACACTTTCATTCAACAACAAAACAGAGACAGACTGAAGCTCAAGACATGGTGATGGTCAACGTGTTGTGTATGGTTCTCCACAACGTGTAAAGTCCAGTGCTGATGCCCTTTGTCAATTGTTTATGGAAATTGTGACTCCCCCCAACAATTCCTTTTCGCTGTCTACTGTGAATATGCACTTGTCTAAATCCCCATGGCGTGAGTAGCTATTCAAGTGATGACAACAACTGAATAGATATATGAAAAAATAGGTAAATAAGTTGGCGAATAAATGAAGAAAATGCATCAATAAATCAACGACAATAAAACGAAATACAGCGCTATTATCTTGAAAGTAACCAACGAACAAGAATGATGGATACAAAAACTCTGCTAACTCATTCATTCCCAGCGCTCCTGTGATCCTCTATTAAATTCCACTTTCATTCCAGCTTGCTCTCTCTCTCTCTTCAGTTTTACAAGTGACTTTGATTCTCATGGAAATTGCAACCGACAATTGAGATTTTTGTTTTGTTTTTCCCAATGCACATCTAAGCCAAGGGCGTAGCTCCCATTTATCCAATAAATTTTGTGTCTTCCGACATTGCCAGTAGACAGTTTTTAAGTTCGTTCTTTCAGCGTCCATTTTCATTTGGACATGATAGGGGGGCTGTGGGGGCACGTTCATGACATCTCAGCTGCAACAATGGCGTGTGATGCTCTCTGGTCCATTTGGAGGGGAGTGACCGTGTTTTTACCATCAGCGACAAATTGTGATGTCACGGTTCTCTCTGTGTCTGTGACGAGAGCTGGGAGTGGCTGGTGGGCCCTCTAGGGGGAAGCACTAGGAATATTTTCTCTATGAGAATTATATCAATATTTCACCGCCACTCTCTTTCTAACCAGTGGTGGAAGGAGCACTTTCCGGTGCCGGTCATCAAAACAAATTTGCATGTATTCCGGGTACTACAATAGTGGCTCTGAGACAAAGTTTCCTTAGGCCTGTACTCTTAAATGTATTTGTAGCTCTGAGAGACAGAATTAAAGAGAGAAGTTCAAAAATTCAACACTGATTGAACAACAGAGAACTGACACAAGTTAAGTGCAATTTTGCACGTCAACTTTACTTGCTTACACATGGGTAAGTACATGGGTAAGTGCATGTCTGTTCTATAGGCTGGGTTTAGTTCTCATTGAACCACGAAAATCAAATGCCCTTCCTCACTCCGACTTGACTTACTTATACTCAGTGCAGTAGCTTAAGTTGGAATACAGTGGGCATGTCAATGTTGCTGTGAATGTATATTCTTATACACATCCACTTCGCTTGCATACACCCAGTGCAGTAGCCAAAGTGGTAATCATAGACAAGTTCTCACTGTTGCATCATAAAGTGAGTTCTGAAAGAACTGATCTTAATTGAGTTGAAGTCCACTTGGGTTATGATAACTCAGCTTAAGTTGGAGAGGATAGTTGATCTCTCTGGTAGCTGGTGACTGATCCTGCTGTGTGGACCTGTTGCTGTATGGCTGGGCTGTGGTGTGTCTTCACAACCTGTCTTGCCCAGTGGTTGTAGCGTAGCCCTGGCTACGCTACAACCTGTAGTGGTACAACCTGTACGCTCCAAATGGTGTAGCCTCTGTGTATGGTGTAGCCCTGGTTTCTGGCATAGCTGGGGTGTATGGTTTAGCCACAGTTTGTAGCGTAACCACAGTCCCAGGTCTGCGATAAAGAGAACCTGGTCTGTAGTTAAGTAGCTGAGTGGCTGGCTTGTTGAGTTCACACATTTACCCTCTTATCGTTTAGAAGAGGTGTTAGAACTCAGCCAGCTAATGTTAGCTCTGTTGTAGAGTTTCTACCATAACTATCAATCTCCACTTTTGTTTAAACGCCGAGTTAAGCTTACAAAAGGGTAGGAGACAGTAATACAATGCTAACAATTTCAGTCAGATAACTCTTCAATGTTTCAATATGAATTAAATCACATTAACTTGGAATACACTTTGCCCAAGTACACATGTGGTGTAGACTTAAAGTCATGCACTACAATGCATTCCAGCAATCACCAGTATTTATAAATCAGCCTAGCAGTTTTCACCTAGTACAGGTGTACTGGCAAAAATCAGGTTGAACACAAGGAATAGTGGTCAGATTGATAACAAAGAATCATAACCACATAGTAATAGCTTTTACCACATGGTGGCAAGTAAACTACTACATGGCACAATCGTTCATCATTTTGACAAATGTCATGAAGTATTTGTACAAGGTTACACTGTTAAACCACACGGCATACATATAATCAATGCCTAGATTCCAAATGTAAAAACATAGTTTCAACTTACATTTTTCTGGGATGAATCATTAACTTCAGACTGGGTTTTTCAGATCAGAGGGAGATGACCATGCCCTCTCTCTTGATTTACTTCTGGCGTCCGTCTTGTCACTTAGTTCTGATCTACAGTTAGTCTTTGGGAAAAGTGAGTGTTTCCCAGTGTCCCTATTCAAACTGCTAGATTGGGTATTCCAGATTTTTCTCTGGTAACAGGCTGTTATGGGTATTCCAGATTTTTCTCTGGTAACAGGCTGTTATGGTATTCCAGATTTTTCTCTGGGAACAGCTGTTATGGGTATTCCAGATTTTTCTCTGGTAACAGGCTGTTATGGGTATTCCAGATTTTTCTCTGGTAACAGGCTGTCACTCAGGGGAATGAGAGGGTGGAGACGTGCCTGTCATTTGGCCCTCTTTGATTGGGGATTGGCCAATCGCGCACAAGGAATACATCCTGTGCCGCACTGAGATCAATGCGCGATAATTTATGCACGCATCTTTTAGAACGAATGCTAATGAGCTAAGCGCGAGTCAACACGATGTCATCATCCCAAACCTGCACACAACCGTCTGAGTGTGGGCGGGTGAATATTAAAGAGGAGGGGGAGGGGAGAGAGGGGGGATGGGGAGCGCAGAGAAGGCCTGAGGTGCCTTTGTGTCAAGTGAGAGAGAAAAAGGGGGGGGGGGGGGGGGGGGGGGGGGGGGGGGGGGGAGGGATGGGAGAGAGCGGGCAACTTGCAATGCGTGTAAACTTTCTGCTGTGTCACGCTGCTACACTAAAGCGTGAAGGGGAAGGAGAGGGTAGTAGGGGAGGAAGGTGGAGTGAGAATGGCGACGCGTCGTGTGTGCAGTGACTCAATTTTCTTTTCCGTGCAATACTGTTGCTACATCTAGGCGAGTAGAAAGGGGAGGGGGGGGGGGGGGGGAGGAGAGGGGATGGTTGAGAGGGGAGAGTTGGCA